>JASAMW010000361.1:0-20315 GCA_030247985.1 Epsilonema sp. ZAB3_2
CAAGAAGCACAGTATAAGGGTGCAAACGTTAATTATAGTTGCATTGCACAAGGACAAGAAGCAAGGAGAAATCACGAAACTCGCAAGAATTTTACTGTTACAGTGCCAAGAAAATTTCCAGAGTTTTGGGATTTACACCTTGGGATAACAGGAATAAAGGTTCTGGCAAGAGTGGGAAAACCAAGTGACAGTGGCAGTGACAGTGACAGTGACAAGTGACAGTGGCAAGTGACAGGAAGTCCAAGTTTACTGTCCCTGGGAGAGAAAAAGCAGACCATGGCAACCATGAAACAAAAGGTTGGTGGCATCAAAAGAGAGATAGAGAACATTCAAGATTCATAGCAAGCACGATTCACAGATTGTGACAGACTCACAGAAAGCCTCAATGGAGTCATGCAACAGAGTGAACAGGGTGCACTTTTCAATGGATCATCCCTGATGGGGAACATGTTGCCATTTAAGGGTCGTGCTACTGACAATTATGGAAGATGGTTGTCAGAGTTCAACAAGATTGCTGTGGCATGTCGATGGGGAAAGGAGCGACGGCTGGAAATTTTGCCATCTTTGATGAAGGAGCATGCAGAAAAGGTGTATGATCAGGTGATTAGCACTCTCACACCAGAAGAAGCCTCTGATTATGACACTGTCACGAGCAAATTGTCTGATCACTTCAATTCAACTGAAGCCAAACGGTTGAGTGCAATGAAGTACTCACAATGCAAACAAAAGGCAGCACAGACAGTTGAAATGTTTGCAGACCAATTGCAAGACCTGATTCAGGATGCTTATCCAGACATGGATGCTGACAATCGGGAACGCATGCTTTTGGATCGATTCCTTGAAAATTTGGGTCCAAAACTCAAAAGACCAGTGGCATATGCAAATCCACAGACATTTGCTGAAGCAGTTGCATCAGCTCGTCGATTTGAATTGCAAGGAATTACAGATGAGGTGGCAACAAGCAAGGTTATGGTGGCAGCCATAGCCAGTGACACATTTGAGGAACGCCTCAACAAGCTGGAGAAAACAGTCCTGGACATGGTACTGAAACAGAACAGGGAAGCGGATGATGAACATAATGATGGCATGAGTGACAGTAGCCTGGGACAATGGAATCAATGGCAAGGAAGAGTTTTTGATGAAGATGGTCACCCAGTTTGTTTCTATTGCAATCAATGGGGACATGTGCAAGCAAACTGTTGGAAGAGGATGCATGGAGATGGCCTTCTGAGTGACTGTTGGTCATTTCAGGATTTTCAGCCAGGTGATGACCAGATGATTGGAGGAGAAGATTTTGTACCCGATGATGGAGACTTCCAAGGGGACTAGAGTGACCATCCATTCACTGTCATGCAGCCATATGAAGAGGACCCAGTGGTTCCAAGTTTTGGACAACCCAACCCAGACCAGATAAGCACATTTGAGGAACCATTGCAACTGTTACACCAAGATTTTCATCAAGCATACTTGGGGGAACAGGATCAGAACATGGAAGACATGGCCAACCAATGGTGGGATACTGGAATGCACATGCAAAATCATCAGCCGATTATCATTGGGGGAGTCACCTTGAATTCAAGCAAATCGGAGAACTCACAACATACACAGGAGACGTTGACAATGAGAGAACAAGGAAGAACAGAACAGACAATGGGGAAGGAGACAGCACAGAGAATCAAGGTTGACATTAGTGACATGCAACAAATTGGACAGATGGCAGAGGGACAAAAAGATGGCCATGAACAAAGCTTGGACCAGGAATGGAAAGGATGGCATTCAGTCAGGATGGCCCAAAATGATGCAGAAAAGAGCTTGGTGAATTCTAATAGTATAGAACCAAAATGCACAGTGCAAGTTTCACCATACATGGCAGAAAAGGCAGCGCAGGCAGTCATTGGGTCTCTGCTGGTTGTCGATCAGCATGGACAAGTCATCACTATATTTTGATACTGTACATTGGAGGCAAGTGGAGACATGTCTAAATCGAGGAACGAGGGAAGTGCAATTTGAGTTCATATCCCTTTGAATGGCAGAATGTGCGGGGCAGGTTTTTGAAGCAAGTTATGCCAGTAGGGCGAATGGTCATTACCAACACAGCCATGGGACAATTCATTGATACCAGTATGCAGTCGCTTCACATGGGTTATGCATGCAGTGTGGACAATTGGGTGTTTCTGTGTCAATTAGAAATTTTGGCAAGATTGCAATGAAGGTAGACACAGAAGGTGGAAAAAAATAGGAAGTGATCAGTTTTACCTTCTTCTACCCTATTTGCATTTACTTTAATTTTCAGATGACATACGTATAGTATGTAAGTTCATTGTATAGGGCGATGTATTGAATGCCAGTATGATTACATTTATGGAGTGGTGGCCTATTTTAGTATATTTTGCAGTGAGCATATACCACAGTTAGCATAGTTTAGTCACTACATGTAGAGTAGATTGACTCTTGTTCGGATTTTGTGTAGTGTTTTAGCATTGTAAGTATATTCAGTTGGCTAAGTTCGGGACGAACTTCAATTATTCGTGGGCATGTAAGGTGCGTGATTATATGGGCACAGTATTGAGGGTATAATGTAAGGGAGCATTTACATATTACGTAGACAGAGGCTGGCCAATTTTAGGGGGTACCACCCCCCCCCCCCTCCCCCCTGACCGTGGACACCACATGGATTTCAGCATTTTCCACGACCCACCCCCCCCCCCCCCCCCCCCCCCCCCCCACGTGGACATCTGGGTGTATATGAAGGTCGATATATAAAAAAAAAAAAAAAAAAAAAAACACCACCCCCCACCCCCCCCCCCCCCCCCCACACAACAACTCAACCCCCCCCCCCCCTAATATTTATTTATGTGCTGTCGTTTATTTACTGCTGAATGCTACAGATATTGATCCAACACTCAAACGCAAAAGCTATATAACCATTTTACAGAGTACAGAAGAAACCGCTGCCCTCTCACCCCCCCCCCCCGCAAAATACCCCCACCCCCGGGGACGTCGCTCATGTGCACCGCCCCCCCCCCCCCCCCCCCCCCCCCCCCCCGCCGTCCCACCACGTGGGGAGGGGGGGGGGGGGGGGGGGGGCCCCCCCCCCCCCCCCCCCAACCCAAAAAAAAAATGGTCCCTAAGGGGTTATGCTTGATTACGGTAGAAAATTATAAAGAATGTTCTGATAGGTACGTAAGCAAGTGACTATTATAAATTAGGCTGGCTTTGATAAAAGGAACATAAATGACAAAGATAAGTAAGCATATGTTGATGATTTATCAATTATTATTAGTGTACGTTTGCGAGTAATTAGCTAAGCATAATAATTTGTATGTGGTAGTGCATACGTAACGTGTAGAGATGCCAAGATTTAGGCTTCCATGCAAAGAGCAGTACGTATGTGTATTTCATGCTGCAATGTATTTGATGCTTGGAATGCAAGCTGCAGTAGTTTTTATGAGCTCGGCGAAAATTGTTTTCGTGATCTTCGTCGACATTTCGTAAGCTTCTTGTAGGCGTTTAAGATGGCGGAGGTGCTGTACATTTGATGCTTGGCTAGGTGCTTTGTTTTGGTTAATTGGTGGTAGTATTTAGAGGAGGTGCGCATGTCGAGTTGGTAGTTTAGCTTGGAAGTTTAGTTATTGGTTGCTTCGAGATAAAGTTTGGTTGAATAAAGCAAAGAAGAAAGACCAGGCCACGAGCACATCACACTTTGGGTGTATAGCCCCTGGGGATATAAGAAACTGAGAGGTCTTTTAGGGGGTTAAAAACGGGGGGGGGGTAATTAAGGAGGGAAAAAGTAGGGAGGAAAAAATTTTTTTTTTTGGGGGGTTGTAGACGAATACGTACATATACTTATTTTTTAGGTCAAAAAGCTGTGTCTATGGCTAGCTTTCGACGAGCTACATGGTCGGTTCAGGTACGCATTGTAAGTTTGGGGTTATAAACCAGGGGTTATACACCCAAAAAATACAGTGAGTACATATGCCTGTACGGTACGGTACATAGTTTGCTTTGCTGCATTTACTTATTAGGGATGATTCACAAATGACATCAGGTGGTTTTCAGCCGAAATGGATGGGTACCCCCCCCCCCCCCCTCCCCCCCGACCGTCAGAATAGCGTCAGAATGGGCCTCAAGGCCCTTCCCCCCCCCCCCCCCCCCCACCGTCAGCGTCAGAGGTGGTGACTAGTAGTAATAGTACTTGCATATGCGTATGTATGAATGCATGCATGTATGGTATAATATACAGCATGTTATGTATGTAATGTACTAAGTATTGTAGTATGTATATGCATGTACAGTAATACGTATGTACTGTAATGTATGTGCGTATCAGCAGTACCGTCAGCGTCAGAATATTGATCTGAGCGCCAACCCCCCCACCACCGTCAGACTGACGTCAGAGGCTGGGCCAGGGGGAGGGGGAGGGGTCCCCCCCGCCCCTACCACCTGACGTAATTTGTGAATCATCCCTTAGAAGTTACATGATTTATGCAGTGTATTTTGCAGTAGCTAAAACTATGTAGATATTGCTCGCTCCAACATTTTAGCAGTAAAACAAAAGAATCGAAGCAAATACCGTACGTACTGTACATATATGTTACGTGTTTCTTGTTTGAAACTTGTCAAATTATCAATCGAACTATAGGCCGAATACGTATTTTCTCTTAGCGATCTGTTTCAGATTTTGGTACGCTGGCCCGTCATAGTCAATGCGATTCCATTCGATCCAAAGCCAATCCAACTGTTTGTCAGTCAGCAGCGACTCAACTGCGAGCAGCGAAGCATCAGACAGACCGCACGATCTCAGATACACCTCTTCCATGCTGGGAAACTGGGCGATTTCACGACAGAGAGCTTTGAAGCCCGATTCACTCTTCCCGAGAAGTCTGTTCCCGTTGAAATCAACGCGTGACAGATTGGGGCAGATTGGCCGCAATGACTGGAGAATGTCTACTGCGACAGGTGCTGTCAACTGGCAATTCATCAAGTAAAGCTTCTTCATCTCTCTGTACTGATCTCTAGATGATGAGAAGTGGGCGGAGAGAGTTCCAGCACCAATGCACATTGAGTGCAGCGCGAGCTCTTGAATGCGTTTCGAGGCATATTGCAGCATGTCAGGATCGAGCTCTGTATTGTTTCCCACCAGAGCCAGCTGTTTCAAATTGGGAGTAGACTTCAGTACCGCGGACAGAAGAGAAAAGGCCGAGTCTGCATATGAAAGCTGAGAATAATCAACCTGCAATTCATCCACGCTTTCCATCATTGGCAACTGGATTACTGAAGACGCCGCAAAATCCGCGCCATCAATCTGATGACGAAGCTCAATCCGCAGCTCTTTCACGTTGTATGAGACGATGGATGGCAGAAACTGCGCCACCTTGACTGGGCTTCCACTCAGCCACCACAGTCTGATTCTGTTCCTCTCCACCGCCTCCGCTATTCTGCTGTATGAAGACGAAATGTACGCGAAGGCATCCGCGTCTACTACGATACAGTGTTGAACAAGAGAAACCTCCCACAGGGAACAACCATCGCAAATAGTGCTGAATGATGATGGATACAACAGCAGCTGCATATCAGACAGTGAGGTGTACAAGCCGATGGCGAAGCGTCCCATGATATATGGCGCAGCAGAACGCAGTATGCCAAGGCAGTCAGTGTACTGGGATTCAGTTGAGCATTCCAGCTTCAAACGTCGGGTCACAGCAGTTGCTGGAGACCAATATCCGTAGCTCCATCGTTCGAAACAGTTTTTGCACTGCTCGAAAAAGGTGCGCAGATGGTTTGGATACTTTGTGGCGATGAAGCCAAACAGAAATAGGAAGGTCTGATCCAGACTAGTAGCCAACCAGCTTTCTTTTCCTTTGTTATTGAATATGTCCAGAAAACGTCTTATCTGTCCACATCTTGTATGATGTCCTCCTTGTGGATCGCAGCGAAGTATTTGATGCTCATTTCCAAGCGCAATAGCAGCGAAGAATTCCTGCATTGTTTTGTGAGAGAATGCGTATGTTTTCACCGTTTGAGTAGCCGACATGGTTCTTGTGGTCTGCTCCTCAGTCACGAGAAAACCCACGGCTTCCATCAGTCGATGGTCAAAGTTGTACTGCTCCACTGTTTGCTGGTCAAAGACCACGGTGCCTTCTTCGCTTTCAGTCAGCCCGTGCCAAGCCATGGAACCAAGGGCAAGAAGGTCTAGATTAGCCATCCAATGGTCAGGATTGACAGCTGTTTGGCTTGGGTGTGCGTCGACGTATGTTTTCAATAGCTTGATAGACATCTCTTTGTATAGACGATATTTGCTGCTGTAAACGTTGGCATATCCAATGGTCATTGCCATCAGCAGAAGCTGTGGAGGCCCTAATCCATCTTGCAAGTCTTTGTCAGCTTTCAACTTACTGAGAAATTTGGTCTCTTCTTCCTGGGAAAATCCATCCAATTTGGGAAAGTGCTTGTGCACAAATTCTTCCATCTGTTTCAAACTGAGTGGCTGAATGTAGGCAATCTCGTATTTGCACATGATTTCTCCAACTGTGTGTGGTCGTGTTGTGATTATTGTTGGACAGCTCATCACCAGTTCGCCCTCTTGTGTGAAAATGCGATTGAGTTCATTACAGTCACCTCGTGCAGCTTCATCCAACCCATCCAAAATAAGAAGGATATCACTTCTTTGCAGATCTAGCAATCTCAGCAGGTCATTGCCACTGTTGATCTGTAGCTCTTGCAATGGACGGCTCCTTTCACACATCCACTGCCAACAAAGGTCAACACAAGAGCTGAGCTTCTTGCCTTTCATGTCACGCAGCTTCCCTATGAGCACTAGCTTGAAACCAGCAAAGGGTTGCTCTGCTGCAAACTTCTCGGCGGCCCAATCCCAGCAGATTTTTTTCACCAGTGTGGTCTTTCCACTTCCGGCGTTACCTTGGATGATTACTGGCTGACCAGTTTTAGCTGCTTTCAGGCAAGCGTCGTAGTCCTCCCTGATTTCCCCTTTGATGTGTCTGTGTTTGGTTCGCATGGTGAGGTTGACGTACAGCTCGTGGATGGGGAGGTTGGCGCATGGCAGATTTGGTATCAGCTGAATTGTAGTGAATATGTCGTAGAGCTGGACTATGGCAGCAAATACTGTGCCTTGATCCCGTCTTTCCCTTGAATGCGTGGGAGAAAGCGTGTACTGCGCACAGAAGTCAGCTTGAATTCCTGGTTCCAGTAGATCTGCCAGATGGTTCTGCGCCGACCCTAGCTTTTTCACGGCCTCATAAAACATGGCGAAGGCGTTTGGTCCTCTTTCCTTGATGATGTCTATGAGTTTCCCTCGTTTTTCATATTCCGTGAGAAGTGGGCTAAAAAAGACAGTCATTTATTGATTATTCAATTCACCATTCATTAGCCTACATACCATTACATACCCTACTTCGCTACTTGTACATAATCACCAACGAAAGCGATGTATGTACAGTATGTTACTGTACCTACCTACTTATACGTGGACAAGGTGTGTGTGTGTCTCTGTACTATCAGATCAGTGCATTGTAGGTTGTAGGCCTACCTTATATGTACGACCGTACAATATGTGGTATGTACCTATGTAAAATGTATACATTTTTCCAAAATTTCATGCCTTGTGTACACATACATACGTATGTACGTACGTACCTAGTAACCTGCTGTTTGTCTGTTGGCGTCAGTAATCCGCTAGCCTGAATGTGAGGCATTATTGATACCAAGTCCAAGTCTTGACAGAATCGTGGACCAACCCTGTCCAGCAGTTGTCGATGGGCGGTGTGCATGCCCACGTTGTGGTCATTTCTAAAAGAATAGCTTTTCTTTCATCGAAGTGGTACGTGTGTTGATGTGTACGTACAGTACATATATACGCTAGTACGTAGGTTAGGTACCATTCCATTGTTTTTAGCCCTTGCGCATTCCATTACCCTCCTTCCACAGCAGGTGAGGTACTCGTGGATTGACGAGAGGAACTGCGGGTCCAAGAGAATAGGCGATGCATTCCGATTCAGGTATAGCTCGTACCGTAGCTGCTTGCACTGTGCAAAGCAAAGCCGAAAATTGTTGGGACTGTCGAGAAAGAGAGATGAGAACGAGAGCACTTTGATTATTCACTCATGAGGCTGTGTATGAGCAAGTAAGCTGGTCTTGCGATGACAGCGCAAAAATGTGTCCTTATCAGTTAAGACGAATATGCAATGGGTGGTACATCCCGCACTCTCCGTATGTCATCTGACATGTGATAGATATCCTCCAGCTCAAAACTGTTTTGGTTGGACCAAAGTACACGTGCACTTATACGAGCGCTGTACTGTACATACATTACAGTAGGGGACACGTTTATAGTATGTATACGCATAAAATTTCCGTCTTCGCGAAGAAACGCGTAGTATTCCCGAAAATACGCGTAGTATTCGCGAACATTACGCTTGCTATGATGACGCTTTCGTTTTCACTTTCCAGGAGTCCTTGTTTCGTTTCATACGCGTAACATACGCGTAATCTTCGGGAACGCCACTAGTGCTATTCGCGAAGATACGCGTATACATACTATAAACGTGTCCCCTACTGTACATGCATAGCATAAGGAAAGGGTGTGTGTTGTATGAACACTATGAACATACTGTAAAGTTTGGTGTATTACCCGATCGGGTTATACAAACAAAGTCGACCAATTTGCTCGGGGTATATTCGATATCGGGTAATGTAAAATATCGGGGTATATACCAAACTTGCTTATTTTAGCGTAAAATAGCTTTTTGAAGCATTTGGCGCTGGTGAATATCGGGTTATACAAAATGCTAAAATTCAAAGTCGACCAATTTGCTCGGGTTATATTCGATATCGGGTTATATTCGATATCGGGTTATACACCAAACTTTACAGTAAAGCATGTGCAGGGACCTATGTATGTATGCGTAGTTTATATTCAGTACATAATTACATATGCATTTGTTTGCTCGGTGCAAAAGATAACGGCGCTGTTGCGCCTATTTTATATTTACATAAGCATCTTCAATCCACGTGTTGTGTACTCATGGTCCATGGAGTCATGGACGATGACGTCAACTCACATTTACATGGTACAGCCATCTTTCATCTCTCCCTTTCCACAGCGACAGATACAACGAAGATACAGTATCCCTTAGAAACACGGCCTTGTCCTCAGAGTTGAAATCTGAGGACAGATTTAAAAATTAGCAAAATAATTCCTACTATTTCAAATTATTCCTACGAGTTCGATCTTCATAATTCGGCCTCTAAAATTCTTCATATTTCATGTTTCTGAATCCTACTATTTCACCGTCCAAAATTCTTCATATTTCGCGCTTGTCCTCATACTTTTTGGTACATATGAAAACAAAAATCCTACGAATTCGCAAAATTCCTACTAATTTAAATCTTCACATAGGCTTCTGTCCTACTATTTCAAAATAATCCTACTATTTCGCCGAAATAGTAGGAAATTTCGAAATCTTACGATTAAAAAGGCATTTTTTGTCCTACTACTTGGAAATTATTCTTCACACTCAAAAATCCTACGGTTTTTTTCCTACTAATTCACCGATTATTCCTACTAATTCGCCAACTATTCCTACATTTTCGCAAATGACATAAAGTAAATTTATGGCATTTCATCATCATTCTTGACTTCCTACATTTTCGCAAATGACATAAAGTTAATTTATGGCATTTTATCATCATTCTTGACTATCAGAGTCTCATTTTCTTACTTCATCATATTGCGTCAGTATCAGAGTCTCAGAGTCTCTCAGTATCGGAGTCTCTCAGTATCAGTATCCGTATATTCATCAGTATCAGAGTCTCATTTTCTAACTTCATCATATTTCGTCAGTATCAGAGTCTGATATGTCAGAGTCAGTATCAGAGTCTCAGAGTCTCTCAGTATCGGAGTCTCTCAGTATCAGAGAGTATCAGTATCAGTATATTCATCAGTATCACAAGTCTCATTTTCTCACTTCATCTTATTTGTATGAGTATCAGAGTCTCATTCTCTCTTTTTCGAATGACATTATATCGTAACTCTTCTGTATCAGAGTCTCGCTCTTCGATAGCAGAGAGATAAGTGTATTGGTTTCGCTACTGAATTCAACATTAGCCATTAAGGCGTTTTTCTAGATGTCATTCCCTGTATGACAGAATTTACAGAAAAGGGATTTTTCTAGGAGTACACGCTGCACTGGCTATGACGTAGGTACATATGCATTAGACCAGATAACAAAACAAGGACTCCAGTCATAACCAAACTACACATGACAGGCACACCAAGGCACTGCCCAGTACACGGGGACTCCAGTCTTACTAAACTATACATGACAGGCTCACCAAGGCCCCACCTGATGCCTGAGGACACCAGTCATGGATTTTTCTTCTGGGGGTCAGCAGCTGTGGCTGCAGTGATGATGATGATGATGTATGTATGTAGTGTATCTATGTGCATAGTATAGGCCACAGGGGGGGGGGGGGGGCGGGCGCCCCCAATCAGCAGCTATGAAAAGTGATGTTGTGGTGATGGTGTGGGTGGAGGGGTGGGGGGGGGGGGATACTCCCTGCCAGCAGCTATATTCATGACCAGAGTCCTGCTTCACACATGAATCTATGACCAGAGTCCTGCTTCACACATGACTCCATGACCAGAGTCCTGCTTCAGCACTGAATCCTCAAATACTGGGTGGGGCCTTTTGTGTGTCTGAATCAGTAAAAAAATCCGACTGCAGTCCTCAGCTACTGGGTGGGGTTTTGGCGTGTCAAAATCAGTGGTAAAATGCATGACCGGAGTACTTGGGCACCAGACCAGGTGGGGCCTTGGTGTGTTGGAATTAGTAGAAAAAAGTATGACCAGAGTCCTGGGCACTGGGTGGGGCCTTGCTGTGCCCATCATTCATGGGCTAGCAATGACCAGAGTCCCCATGTACTGGGTCTGGGTGCCCGTCATGCTTAGTTGGCAATGACTGGAGTGAAAGTCTTAGCAAAGCTCAATGGCATTCTGTGGCAAGGCAACATACATACATAGGCAACCTGGGGGGGGGGGGGGGATGGCCAAAAAAAGCGTGATGAGGAGACTAGTGCTCCTTTATACTTTTGCATACATGTATTGAAATTTGAAATAGTAGGAATTCCTATTATTTGAAATAGTAGGAATTCCTATTATTTGGCAATGGTGCAAAATTGTAGGAATCCTACATATTCAAATGTCCAACAGATAAACTGTTGGAGCATCTGATGGGTGGTGGATGCTGGATTCCTCCTGGAAGCAAGGGCTAATAATGCGAGGCAAATAATGCAAAGTGGTGACAACAACAACAAGTGTCAGCAAATATGAGTAGCTGGTTTTTGATAGTCTCAATGTACATCACATGATCGAGATGCTAAGACGCGCTTTGATTGTTCCTCCACATAATCGAGATGCTAAGATGTGCTTTGATTGTCGCTCCATGTGATTGAGATGCTGAGACGTACTTTGATTGTCCCTCCACACAACCGAGATGCTTAGATGTGCTTTGATTGTTCCTCCACAATCGAGATGCCTAAAAATGTGTACACACGTACTGAATTTACACGATTAGCACAGCTCAGTAATATTCTGTACCAATGTACATAGGCCTTATCGGGGAGGGTGGGGGGGGGGGGGGGGGGGGGGGTCGCGTGGCGGACTGGCTGAAGAAGCGTGTTGGAAGAGATACTCCAACTTCCACAATCTTGTCCAGGTATTGTTTGAAATCTGAAGAATTCTTTCAATTTTTGCAGTGGTGCAAAAAAAAGGGAAAGAAAAAAAAAAGGAAAAAAAAAAAGAAACCCAGAAAAAAAAAAAACCCTAGTAGGAATTCTTACTTTTTCAATGTAGCAAACGTCTGCAATACACGGTACAGTTACTCCTATGCTGAGTACATAAGTTATGCTGCTTTTGCCTGAAAATGTGTGACCTGTGGCTATGCAACCTACTTACCAGTAGCATTACATCTGCTGCATTGCGAATGATGAATTCCTCTTGGCACTAGTGGTGTGAACCAGATATAACATCTGAGATCTAGAAAAGGCGGAGGGATATGGTATCAGTGCACAAATGCGTAGCATGGACCATGACCAAGTCGGTTTGCATCTGTGTACACACCTATTAGCATAAAAAAGGTTCAATGCATAACCCCAGGTCTAAGCGCCATGCTAAGCATCCCATAGAAAGGAGCTAACAATTGTCACGTGTATGTGATCCTGGAAGTCGCCTATGCAAACAGTCGCATATGTGCCTTACTTTTACTGACACATATGCGACCTTCCATTCTTTGTTTCAGTCATATATGACTGGATTGCATAAACTGTACGTACCACCAAGTAGTGTATACAAACATACTTGTTCGCATGGTTCCAAGATACTTGGTGAAGCTAACTTGGTGGACCGGTACTGGGTGGACCAGTACTTGGTTGAGTTGGTGGACTGGTACTTGGGTCACTTCGTGTAGGGGCATACTTGTTCGCTGAGCATATATGCACCACCAAGTATTGCATACAAGCATACTTGGTCGCTGTCCAAGATACTTGGTGAAGCTAACTTGGTGGACCGGTACTGGGTGGACCAGTACTTGGTTGAGTTGGTGGACTGGTACTTGGGTCACTTGGTGTAGGGGCATACTTGTTCGCTGAGCATATATGCACCACCAAGTAGTGCATACAAGCATACTTGGTCGCTGTCCAAGATACTTGGTGAAGCTAACTTGGTGGACCGGTACTGGGTGGACCAGTACTTGGTTGAGTTGGTGGACTGGTACTTGGGTCACTTGGTGTAGGGGCATACTTGGTCGCTGAGCATATATGCACCACCAAGTAGTGCATACAAGCATACTTGGTCGCTGTCCAAGATACTTGGTGAAGCTAACTTGGTGGACCGGTACTAGGTGGACCAGTACTTGGTTGAGTTGGTGGACTGGTACTTGGGTCACTTGGTGTAGGGGCATACTTGGTCGCTGAGCATATATGCACCACCAAGTAGTGTATACGAACATACTTTGTTGCTCCATAGCCCCCCCCCCCTAGCCTAATTCTTCATCTCAGTTTGTATGCAACAACTGCTAAGAAGCATTGGACTTGCGCAGGATTCGTTTAGCTGAAACATGACGCACATTTCCAAAGAATGATTCAATGTGCCTTGAAAATGGTAGAAGTAACCTCAGTACGTAGTAGAAATTTTGAATTAGTAGGAATTTCCAAACGACGTGTCTCCATAGAAAAAACGAAATAGTAGGAATTTCATGTCGTAGGATTCGAACCGATTATTTGGGGTCATACTCGCAGGATTATTTGAAAATAATTATGAAGATAAAATGGCTGAAATCGGACGAAATAGTAGGAATTCCTTCTAAAAATTCCTACTGTTTCAAAAACATGTCGTAGGACAAAACTCGTAGGAATTTTGGGCGAAAAATCCTATGACGTCTATAGACGACCGGGCGAGGACTAAGGGGTATGCATACAAAAGACGCACAAGGTACGTTGGTAGAAGATCTGAACAAGCATAGGACGTGTTGTAGTGTGTACCGCTACGGGCACGTAACGCGCACAGCGCAGAGTATACTATAAGAACATATCGGAGCCCCCAACTCGAGCCCAAGCACCACAAAAAACCCATTTATTCTTAAGCGAACCCGAAACCGAACGCGAACGGGCCGCCCTGGGGCCGGAGGGGCAACCAAAGGGGAAGGTGTGGAGGGGAAGTTTTGCCTTAGTAGGGGAACGCTCACCTATTATAAAGAGCCTGCACCATAGTGTGGGGGAGGGTTGCCTTGTGGCGGGGGAGTTATGATTTACGTTTGGGGCTCTCTGTGGAGAGGTGGGAGTGGGGGGGGGGCGGGGGGGGGGGGGACGGGGAGGGACAAAAAACAAGAGAACACACGGGGCGGGGGGGGGGAGAGCGCAAACGCATACATAGAGCGGGGGCGGGGGGCAAGAGTACAGCGGGGGGGGGGGGGGGGGGGGGGGGGGGGGGCGGGGGGGAGGGGGGGAGAGGGAGGCAGAGAGGGAGGGGGGGGGAAGGGGCGGCGGGGGAGCACGGGTGCAGACAAGAAAGGGAGCGGCATCGAGGGGGATGGGGGGGGGCGGCGCAGCGGACAAGAGAAGAGAGTACAGAGAGAGCGGGAGGGGGGCGGGGGGGACAGGACAACAGAAGAGCAGATACAGCGTGCAGGGCGCGGAGGCGGGACGCAGGGGGCGGGACGGGGGCGGGGGGGGGGAACTGACGGAGAAGTACAGAGTTAGATAGGCGGGCGAAGGCGCGCTGAGGCAGTGCTGGTGGTCAGACATGTGGTCGCTACTTGGAAGCGGATGAGAGCGCGCGCGACAGCGGACAAGACGATAGTGCATACATAGAGCGGGAGCGGGGTGCAATAGTGCATACATAGACGGGGAGCGGAGTGCAGTAGTGCATACATAGAGCGGGAGCGGGCTGCAATAGTGCATACAAAGAGCGGGAGCGAAGTAGGATAGGAGGAGCGGAGTGACAGAGAAGTACACAGTTAGATAGGCGGGCGAAGGCGCGCTGAGGCAGTGCTGGTGTTCAGACATGTGGTCGCTACTTGGAAGCGGATGAGAGTGCGCGCGACAGCGGACAAGACGATAGTGCATACATAGAGCGGGAGCGGGGTGCGCGCGACAGCGGACAAAACAATAGTACATACATAGCGCGGGAGCGGGATGCAATAGTGCATACATAGACCGGGAGCGGGTTGGGGTGGAACTGACGGAGAAGTACAGAGTTAGATAGGCGGGCGAAGGCGCGCTGAGGCAGTGCTGGTGGTCAGACATGTGGTCGCTACTTGGAAGCGGATGAGAGCGCGCGCGACAGCGGACAAGACGATAGTGCATACATAGAGCGGGAGCGGGGTGCAATAGTGCATACATAGACGGGGAGCGGAGTGCAGTAGTGCATACATAGAGCGGGAGCGGGCTGCAATAGTGCATACAAAGAGCGGGAGCGAAGTAGGATAGGAGGAGTGGAGTGACAGAGAAGTACACAGTTAGATAGGCGGGCGAAGGCGCGCTGAGGCAGTGCTGGTGTTCAGACATGTGGTCGCTACTTGGAAGCGGATGAGAGTGCGCGCGACAGCGGACAAGACGATAGTGCATACATAGAGCGGGAGCGGGGTGCGCGCGACAGCGGACAAAACAATAGTACATACATAGCGCGGGAGCGGGATGCAATAGTGCATACATAGACCGGGAGCGGGTTGGGGTGGAACTGACGGAGAAGTACAGAGTTAGATAGGCAGGCGAAGGCGCGCTGAGGCAGTGCTGGTGGTCAGACTTGTGCTCGCTACTTGGAAGCGGATGAGAGCACTCGCGACAGCGGACAAGACAGTAGTGCATACATAGAGCGGGAGCGGGGTGCGCGCGACAGCGGACAAGACAATAGTACATACATAGCGCGGGAGCGGGATGCAATAGTGCATACATAGACCGGGAGCGGGTTGGGGTGGAACTGACGGAGAAGTACAGAGTTAGATAGACGGGCGAAGGCGCGCTGAGGCAGTGCTGGTGGTCAGACTTGTGCTCGCTACTTGGAAGCGGATGAGAGCGCGCGCGACAGCGGACGAGACGGTAGTGCATACATAGAGCGGGAGCGGGGTGCAATAGTGCATACATAGAGCGGGAGCGGAGTGCAATAGTGCATACATAGAGCGGGAGCGGAGTGCAGTAGTGCATACATAGAGCGGGAGCGGGCTGCAATAGTGCATACATAGAGCGGGAGCGGGTTGGGGTGGAGCTGACGGAGAAGTACAGAGTTATATAGGCGGGCGAAGGCGCGGTGAGGCAGTGCTGGTGGTCAGACATGTGGTCGCTACTTGGAAGCGGATGAGAGCGCGCGCGACAGCGGACGAGACGATAGTGCATACATAGAGCGGGAGCGGGCTGCAATAGTGCATACATAGAGCGGGAGCGGAGTGCAATAGTGCATACATAGAGCGGGAGCGGGCTGCAATAGTGCATACAAAGAGCGGGAGCGGAGTAGGATAGGAGGAGCGGAGTGACAGAGAAGTACACAGTTAAGATAGGCGGGCAAAGGCGCGCTGAGGCAGTGCTGGTGGTCAGACATGTGGTCGCTACTTGGAAGCGGATGAGAGCGCGCGCGACAGCGGACAAGACGATAGTGCATACATAGAGCGGGAGCGGGGTGCAATAGTGCATACATAGACGGGGAGTGGAGTGCAGTAGTGCATACATAGAGCGGGAGCGGGCTGCAATAGTGCATACAAAGAGCGGGAGCGAAGTAGGATAGGAGGAGCGGAGTGACAGAGAAGTACACAGTTAGATAGGCGGGCGAAGGCGCGCTGAGGCAGTGCTGGTGTTCAGACATGTGGTCGCTACTTGGAAGCGGATGAGAGTGCGCGCGACAGCGGACAAGACGATAGTGCATACATAGAGCGGGAGCGGGGTGCGCGCGACAGCGGACAAAACAATAGTACATACATAGCGCGGGAGCGGGATGCAATAGTGCATACATAGACCGGGAGCGGGTTGGGGTGGAACTGATGGAGAAGTACAGAGTTAGATAGGCGGGCGAAGGCGCGCTGAGGCAATGCTGGTGGTCAGACTTGTGCTCGCTACTTGGAAGCGGATGAGAGCACGCGCGACAGCGGACAAGACAGTAGTGCATACATAGAGCGGGAGCGGGGTGCGCGCGACAGCGGACAAGACAATAGTACATACATAGCGCGGGAGCGGGATGCAATAGTGCATACATAGACCGGGAGCGGGTTGGGGTGGAACTGACGGAGAAGTACAGAGTTAGATAGACGGGCGAAGGCGCGCTGAGGCAGTGCTGGTGGTCAGACTTGTGCTCGCTACTTGGAAGCGGATGAGAGCGCGCGCGACAGCGGACGAGACGGTAGTGCATACATAGAGCGGGAGCGGGGTGCAATAGTGCATACATAGAGCGGGAGCGGAGTGCAATAGTGCATACATAGAGCGGGAGCGGAGTGCAGTAGTGCATACATAGAGCGGGAGCGGGCTGCAATAGTGCATACATAGAGCGGGAGCGGGTTGGGGTGGAGCTGACGGAGAAGTACAGAGTTATATAGGCGGGCGAAGGCGCGGTGAGGCAGTGCTGGTGGTCAGACATGTGGTCGCTACTTGGAAGCGGATGAGAGCGCGCGCGACAGCGGACGAGACGATAGTGCATACATAGAGCGGGAGCGGGGTGCAATAGTGCATACATAGAGCGGGAGCGGAGTGCAATAGTGCATACATAGAGCGGGAGCGGGCTGCAATAGTGCATACAAAGAGCGGGAGCGGAGTAGGATAGGAGGAGCGGAGTGACAGAGAAGTACACAGTTAAGATAGGCGGGCAAAGGCGCGCTGAGGCAGTGCTGGTGGTCAGACATGTGGTCGCTACTTGGAAGCGGATGAGAGCGCGCGCGACAGCGGACAAGACGATAGTGCATACATAGAGCGGGAGCGGGGTGCAATAGTGCATACATAGACGGGGAGCGGAGTGCAGTAGTGCATACATAGAGCGGGAGCGGGCTGCAATAGTGCATACAAAGAGCGGGAGCGAAGTAGGATAGGAGGAGCGGAGTGACAGAGAAGTACACAGTTAGATAGGCGGGCGAAGGCGCGCTGAGGCAGTGCTGGTGTTCAGACATGTGGTCGCTACTTGGAAGCGGATGAGAGTGCGCGCGACAGCGGACAAGACGATAGTGCATACATAGAGCGGGAGCGGGGTGCAATAGTGCATACATAGACGGGGAGCGGAGTGCAGTAGTGCATACATAGAGCGGGAGCGGGCTGCAATAGTGCATACAAAGAGCGGGAGCGGAGTAGGATAGGAGGAGCGGAGTGACAGAGAAGTACACAGTTAGATAGGCGGGCGAAGGGGCGCTGAGGCAGTGCTGGTGGTCAGACATGTGGTCGCTACTTGGAAGCGGATGAGAGTGCGCGCGACAGCGGACAAGACGATAGTGCATACATAGAGCGGGAGCGGGGTGCAATAGTGCATACATAGACGGGGAGCGGAGTGCAGTAGTGCATACATAGAGCGGGAGCGGGCTGCAATAGTGATGCGTACATAGAGCGGGAGCGGGGTGTTCACAAATGCCGCCGACTTTTTTGCCGTTTTGTTGCTGTTTTAGGAACAGTGCTGGAAATAACATACGAAACGAAGGCGAATCAACATAGGCAGAAATTTTTCCTTTGCGCTCGTTATTCTTCATCTTCATTTGTGCCTATGTTGATTCGCCTTCGTTTCATATGTTATTTCCAGCACTTCTGCGAGGAGGAGCGGAGACGCGGCCAGTACACAGTTAGATAGGCGGGCGAAGGCGGGCGGAGGCTGTGGGGGCGCTCAGACTTGGGGCCGCTACTTGGTAGCGAAGAGAGGAACAGTAGGTACGTACACAATAGAGAGGGGAACGTGAAAAGGAGCGGAGTGCGAATTTGCATAAATTCCCCAAATACGCGCACCGGACGGGTAAACTCGGGCACGCATAAGTGTGCTTTCGCGGATGCACTTAAATACTGCTAGATAGCCGATTGAGCGGAGAGGTACAATAAAGCGACCGGTTTCACCTCTACTAATTACCACCTATAATCTAAGTAAGAAATAACTTAGTGTTCATACTGAATAAACGCACGGGCGTGCTCAAAGCATATGTACGTCTCCAGTTATGCTACTGTCCGTATGTTCCCTTCTTTCCTTTGATCCCACCTCATGCTTGCTCGTGCTCAAAACATAGGTATGTCTCCAGTTATGCTATTCGCTGTATGTTCTATTTTTCGCTTCACTCCAAGATGATCAATATCCATTGCATACAGAGTTCTGGTTACAACTGTTCATACAACTTCAGCTTTAGCTCTATAGTATAAATTATAATTCTGTGACCCATGCATTATTTATCTCCGGTTCTAGCGACCATAGAGCAAAGCGGTTAAAAATCACTCGATAACTTTAGCTCGGATTGAAAATAAAAAAACCGCATGCGTCTACATGCCCTCTGTGTCGAGAAATCGCCAAATTCCTTAAGTACTACAAATGTACTAAAAAGGTACACTTTTTTCGATTATTCAGCATAGTTCCACCTACCTATTGTTTGTCACACTGAATACTATACTACCGTTGTACAGAAAGAAAATATTTCCACCATAACATAGCACAGTGATACACAGCGATTTAATACCTTCCCCATAACTACAATTGGCAAACAACACAGTAAAGTGAAAATGATACATATTTGTACATGAAATGTGCATCTTTTGTTATGGTACTGTGTCTATGTTCTATTGTCAGACATCGGCACGGTTCCAGGGTGGGGGTCTGTCAGTGGGGTTATGCTGGAACAGAAAAGTGGGGGCTGCCGCATACCCCAGGAAAAAATTTTTTCTTGACATACACCCCCACAGTTTCCAGCATACCCCCAAAAAGAAATAGTCTGTAACATACCCCCAAAAAACACCAACAAACCCCCAAATTTTATTCAAATGGGGGTATGTTGACGCTAATATTATGGGGGTACGTTTGGGGTTATGTGAGCAGAAAATCATAGACTGGGGTACGCGTGGGGGTATGTTGACCTTAGTTTTGGGGTGTGTTTGGGGTATTGTTCAAATTCTCAAAATCTGGGGGTCTGCGTGGGGTTATGTGAGTGTGGGTGGGGTGTGCTGAACATACCCCCAGCTGACCCCAGGCCGATGTCTGTACATTGCGTCAATATTTTGCCGCAACTTTCTCCACACCACGCTATGACAAGCAATCACAGAGCCAACTTACACCGCTGTCAACAGTAAAAATCCCATAGTACAATGAAAATTTGACACGTTCTTACTTCCATAATACTGTCTACGAACAATTTCCTTTCGGTCTATTCGGCAGCAGCATACGACGTCGTCCTTGTCTCAGAGTTGCACGAGTAGTCCTCGACGACGACGCCCCTCCTACGACTAGCGCTGTCCCGTTCGCTCTAAACGGAGATTCACGCAATTTACTACTAGTCTTTTGTAGAACCAGAGCAGGCCCCCTCCCCGCCCCCGCCCTCCTTCATTGGGACAGCCAGAGCAGCCCCCTCCCCCCCCCCCCCCCCTCCCCCCTTCCCCATCCACCTTCATTGGGACAGCCAGAGCAGCCCCCTCCCCCCCCCCCCCCCTCCCCGCCCACCTTCATTGGGACAGTACGTTCTCCTACAGAGTCCCCCCCCCCCCCCGCCGACTCATAGCTGCCAGTCCCCCATCCCCCCCCCCAGGCTGGGCCGTCCCCTCCCCACCACGCTAAGGGCTGGGGACCCTTTTCCTCCCCTCCCCCCAGGCTGGGGCGT
>JASAMW010000362.1:0-20778 GCA_030247985.1 Epsilonema sp. ZAB3_2
GGTCATATTATAGACAATAATATAGGCCTAATATGAATAGGGTATTGTTGGAATTCTGCAGAGTCATCCAAGCATTCAAATCGCCTTGGTGAAATTGGCGGGAAACACTCCTTTTTCACCGGTACTGCGTTTCTGGCCCATCAGCCAACCTTCATCCTGAAGAAAAAGCAAACAATAGGGTACTGTGGGTAAACCCGGACACCTAAGCTCCTCTGAACTTGCTGCTTCAGTAACTTATGAACATGGTCGCATCACTTGCTGAAGCGGCAAGTTCAGAAAGCTTAGGTGTCCGGGTTTACCCCGTGTCCGGGTTTACCCCACAATACCTACCTACCGTCACATTATTGCTACGCACAATAATATGGGTTCATGTCGCCTTCAGATTAGACAAAACATCGACAACACCCATGGACTGTTTGGGTACAGAGTACAGAAGTACCTGCTCTTCGGGATCGTCGTAGGCGACGACGTCGATCAAATCCCCCGTTTCGAATGTCAATTCGTCCGAATCTTCCGCTGCGTACCGATGCGTAGCTTTCACCTAAATAAACGAGAAATCAAGGAATTGCCATATCAAATTTTCCCGCAAAAGTATAAAAAATGCATATGATGCCGCGTTCACCATACATAGTGTACGTCCGTACATCCGTACGACAGACGTACACAGGGTTCGTACCAAAGCGGCTTTAGCCAAAATCAAGACATTATCAAGACACAATTTTAGGAGGGCCGCACCGAGGCCCGAAAATTTTTTGAAGAAGCATTCAATTTCCATGAAAACGTGTCTCAAAAATTTATCAGATATCAAGAACAGATGACCCATAGTATACATACATAAATACTCCACACTCATCGACACTAGTGCGCTACACACCGTGAGTAATTCTCACGGTGAATTCCCTGCTTGAGCTGTTTGTGATGAAGCATCAGGATGCCCATTGAGAAGTCACCATGAATGTGAACATGTGAGAAAAATTTTGCGCATGGGAGCAAGTGAGGATGCTCTACACGAAAAATAAAACTCGAAGTTTACACTCACCGTGAATTCACCGTGAGTTTACTCACCACGTGTGTAGCGCGCTACTGTCAGCTTTCAAACTCATGAGCCAAATCGCCGCAGTCGCACACACACACACTCACGCACAGTCGCACACAAAATTTGCAGCCCTAAATCGCACTTGTATGTCGCGCGGGAAAAAATTTTCACTCCCCACTGAGCCTGAGAAACAAATGTTGCGCCCGCGGCACGCAACCAGCCAAAAACACTCAACATTGATCAAGACACTCATAAATTATAAAGACATTATCAAAACAATCAAGACATGGATCTATTATAAAGACAAAATAAAGACAATCAAGACAATAGACACGGTACGAACCCTGCGTACAGCTAGGAGTACATGGCACCACAAACGATCATGTAATCCTAGATGCGTCGGATGTACGGACGTACAGTGAACGCGGCATGATAAGCTCGAGTGCAGCTAAGCTAGCTAAATCAGAGTGGTCAAAAAGTTCGACCTATTTCCACAAAGCTTGCACATCTGCGTAGCTCAGTGGCATCATTGCCGTCCGGTTAAACCGTTTGATTCTTCCCTTCTCATCCTATTCAACCCACCAATCTCCCTAAATTCCCTCCATACCCCATCGTTCAGCGGTAGAAACCACTAAACCATCCATCTCCCCTGCCAAAATTCTCCAAGTTCAATTCCCACCCTCTTCCAGCCACACTCACTCACCGTATACAGCACATTCTTTCCGGGCGCGTCCACTTTCGCCGTCCCTCTCGCCTAGTCGCTTTTCTTCGCCTCTCCTCCGCCCTCCTCCTCCGCCGTCGCCTCTTCCCGTTCCGCAATCGCAGCTTCTCCTCCACCTCTTCCTCCAATGGTGGAGGAGGAGGCGGCGGCAAGTCGTCACTGATTGGCTGATCCTTCGCCGCTGTCGACGGATCGACGACGACCGCGGGAAAAGACGAAGAATCGCGACTGCCGTGTCGATTATTTCCGCCCGCCTCGGAGCCGGAGGAATCGAAGGGATTCGAAGCAGTGGAAGACGGAGGATGTGCTTGTGGAGCGCTCGAAGGAGCGCCTTTTCGTTGCTGTTTTCCTGCTGGGATTTGACACCGTTTTGTTTCTCGGCGGGGATGGGCTGAAAATTGGTTGGAAAGGTGACCATCGTGGTGTTGTTAGCTACGTATTGACCAGTTGCGCTAACACTTTGGGTGGTCGCGAGGTGGCGCTAAGGCGGTATTTCGTGAAAGTTTAGATCGGTGCCGACGTGGTACCGTGTGTCGATGTCGTTTATTGTCTCTTACTTCTTTTGGCTTTTTGAACGACGTGGGTACCCTCGTCTGCAAGGAGCTAGACTTCAACTGAAAACCGCGGGTCACCTCGCGAGCACCCGAAAGTTTTAGCGTAACTGGTCAATAGTTTGCCATAAAGAGTTCGCTGTAGAATTGAGGCCGTTGTGCGCAAAGTAGACTGGCAAGTGCTTGCTGCTGTTCATTCTTTTCACGTACGGATTACCTAAACCACGAATTCCACAGCGAACTATTTGAGGTCAGACTACTACACCAGGGTAACATCGGATAGAGTGGACCAGAGAAAGGTGGGTGTAACCAAGGAGCTATAAGTAGAGGAGACGTCACTCCCCCAAATATCGGGCGGTGAAAGTGTCCGGACGTTCACGTGATTTAGCTTCCGGTTTCTAAGGTCTGCGGCATGCCATAGAGGCCGAATCAAGCCAAACTCAGATCATACATATTCCCCAACTTTCTTCGATCTTTTCAATGGTGGGGTCGGCGTTAACCCATCCCCAACTGGTATGACCGAAAATGGCCATTTTTCAGCTTTTTGGCAAAATAGGGTATTTTGCAGGCCTCAGTAGAAACGCACAGAGCCAGCCAAATGCTGTCCTCTCAAATTCCACCACCTAGGGTCCAAAGTCCCCAGTGGTGGCGTTAACTCCTTCCCCGCCACACTGGCAACCTGAGAAATTGTTGAAAAACTGCCTTTTCAAATGCATTTCTAACCAAATATGCCACCCTAGTGCAGTCAAGCAGAGAAAATTAGAGCACCCTACCCTAGTTTTATGCGTAGATTTCAAAAATGAAACTGGTTTTTCCATTATCCCATGTTTAAGGCCTGATAAACCCGATTTTTCATGTGTTTCAAATAAAAAAAGTGTACCAAACGCAATTTTTTTGGAAATCAGGACCCCTGACCTAATTTTATGCGTAGATTTCAAAAATGACCTTAATTTTTTAAATTAATCCACTTTCTAAGGCCTAAGCAGCCTCATTTTATGCCATTTTTTTTGATCAGACAAGTAAAAAATCGGGTATATTAGGCCTTAAAAATGGATTAATTTAAAAATTAACGTAATTTTTGAAATCTACGCATAAAATTAGGTCAAGGTACCTGATTTTCAAAAAAATTGCTTTTGGTACACTTTTTTATTCGAAACACATGAGAAATCCGGTTTTTCAGGCCTTAAACCTGGGATAATGGAAAAACCAGTTTTATTTTTGAAATCTACGCATAAAACTACGGTAGGGTGCTCTAATTTTCTCTGCTTGACTGCACTAGGGTGGCATATTTGGGTAGAAATGCATTTGAAAAGGCAGTTTTTCAACAATTTCTCAGGTTGCCAGTGTGAGTGGGGAAGGACTTAACACCACCCACTGGGGACTTTGGACCCTAGGTGGTGGAATTTGAGAAGGACAGCATTTGGCTGGCTCTGTGCGTTTTCTACTGAGGCCTGCAAAATCCCCTCCTTTTTCCAAAAAGCTGAAAAACGGCCATTTTCGGCCATACCAGTTGGGGATGGGTTAACGCCGACCCCACCATTGAAAAGATCGAAGAAAGTTGGGGTATATGTATGATCTGAGTTTGGCTTGATTTGGCCTCTATGGCATGCCACAAGACCTTAGAAAACTGGAAGCTAGATCACGTGGACCTCCGGACACTTTCACCGCCCGATAATTGGGGGAGTGACGTCTCCTCTCTTTATAGCTCCTTGGTGTAACGTAAGGAAAACGTTTGGAGGTCGCGGGAAAAGTACGGTTGATAATCCGCACGTCCATGTCTATCGTAGTACCACTGAAAGAATGCAGATATTCTCATAAACAAAAGAAAATTTCTGCGCAAATATGGTACAAATTGCGCGGACATGTCTATGCATGCATTATTCCACGCGAAGCAAGTCTTGCTCAACTTCAAAAATTTCCTCGGTTCTCTCAATGGATCGACTACAAATATGGTACAACGGGGTAAACCCGGCCACCTACGCTCCTTTGAACTTGCTGTTCAGCAAGTGATGAACCAATTAGCTCATTTTGAAATAAGAGGAAAGTTCAAGGAATCGCTTGATATACTTGTCTCAATCGTTGTTTGCTGAGATATGTAGCCCTGAAACTTAGGTGGCCGGATTTTCCCAGTGGTCGAGATTTCTGCCATCATACCCTACCTTTTTTCCTCTCTCACCTGCTGATTCGGCATTAGCTCCCACTCCTCCTACTGCTATTATTGTTCCCCGCTGCCACCCCAGCCGGACTGTCATGGTTCCTGTGCTGTTCGTTGCTCACCACCGGTTGAGACGTGGTAGGCGTGGTGGTGCCTTTTGCAGGTTCAGAGCTTCCCCCGCTACTCACAGAGGCAGGACGGGGTACGCGCAGACGACCGAGAGAGTGACCGAGTTCGTCCATCTGGTTGCACAGTTCGCGGGTGAGCTGAAGTCGACGCGAACAGATAGGATACTACTATAAAGAATTTATACGGAGAATCGAATGAGTGAAGCATGGGTGTAGATTGGGGGAGAGAGCAGCTTTTATCATTGAAAGTTAGAAAAGAAATTGAATTTGTAGGTAGGCCTACACAAAGGTTTTGTTGATATCAAGAATTAACAAGACGAAACAATAAACGTTGTTCTCCTTACCTTGGCCGTTTCGGCATGAAACGTCTGCTCCGGGTTGAAAATTGTTTGAAAGTTGTTCACGTAAAAGGTTATGCGGCTGAAATAGTACCAAGAACGCATAAGACCAGAAGTAAAGGTACGACACCATACACATTAGTTATACATTTTGATCCTTACCTATCATAGAGCGCTGGCAAGGATTCCATCAGTTCCGAATTGATATCATCAAAAATCCTTTTGGAAACTGTCAGTTGTTCTTGCGCCTGTAATACATAGTCGCACATACAAAAGATAACCAAAAGCAGCACATAGGTTAGATAGATACTACAGTAACGCAATTTGCAAATGATTCACACCTATTTTATGTAGATGGGGTAGGATACACACGAGGAAATAAAATCCCAGTCATTATACCCAAAAGGATACCATGCAAAGTCGAGCCACTCGCACCTTTTGCACTTTCGGATCATCCTGTTTCTTGCTGCTGTTCCTGAGCGTCTCCAAATTATGCCTAGCACCATCGTAATCCGTCAGTTTCCAGGCCCCTCTTGGCTATCTTCGCCTTCACCTCTGGAAATTGACTGGTGTAGGAATTGAGCGGATTCAGCGCCTGATCCGTCAGCTTCTCACAGTAGTCGTCCCACAGCAGCTCTATGGACTGAAAGACAAGAAAACCCACATTTACCACGCACTTTTAGCCGCAACCATACAACCGTCCCCGTGGCGCAGTTGTCATATCGGTGCAACTGGCACAAAGCTGGTTTACGCAGGTTCGAATCCTTGGCCTATCCAGTTGGAATAAACGGTCATAATAATAATGGCGATGGAATGAAAAATAGTAAAAGTTGACGGGTTCGATTTCCTAATCGGTGATACATACGAGACTGGCATTCTTCCCTGTGGCACAGTGGCTAAGCGGCGCGTCACGCTCAGGTTCGATTCCTGCCAGCGTCAAGAAGCTTACATGGCTCATGGCTTTCACATGATACTCCTTCCGGCCATTCTGGTTCGTACACTTCTCTCAGGGCTTCATGGAAGCCATTGCTAGCCTGACTCATAGCTGAAATACAAACAAATCACAGGCAATTTCCCAATTTGCAGCACAACACCATTCTTTTGCACTGCTTGAACTTTTGCACATTTTGATTGGTGTGCATGCTAATAATTGCAGGGGGAACCCCGATGACTTCCCCTATTCATTGCGCCAAATAGATCTAATTTCGCTCTTCCCTGGTTCTCAACCCAAGCATGCAAACGCAAAACCTTGTCGCATGACTAAATGCGCACCCACATTGCAAACACTTGGGTGCTCGCGTTATTTATGCATACGTGTACTATTACTGCACCACCCCACAGTGAAGCAATCAAGCTTACTGCGCAAAACTAGCTCTGGAAAAACTTTCCCAGCTTAACCAAAATGTGTCATCATCATCGCATTGAGCAGACAAACCATATGCCATACGTAATACTTTCCCCGCAACTGCTCAGCGTTAAGTAGGTAGGTAGGGTACAATAGGGTAAACCCGGACACCTCAGCTTTTCTGAACACGCCGCTTCAGCAAATGATGAACATGGTAGATCATTTGAAAGAGGGGAGAGTTCAAAGATCGATTGGTAAAATACTTGTCTCATCGGGTCGTATGGTTGCTGAGATACTACAGGGTGTATCAGAAGTAACTCTCCGGATGTTTGTGCTTATATCTTCACAATGGAGTGCCACATTCAAATGCGGTTTCGTGTCTGTAATAGCCAAGGCTTCAACGTTGATGCAGCCAAAATTTTAGCTTCCTAGGTTGTCTTGCCATGGCGCTGTAAGCGGTCAAAGTTGCGGCGCCTTTTTTGGCGCAAAACGGAGGCAGGGCACCGAGGCGGGGCAACGAATTTGCCATTTTCGCTTTTTCTCGCACTTTCAAGTCTGTTCACCATTCACGCTAATTTTTATGCATTTTTGAGCAACCTTGTCGAAGTTAGACGTCAATTTGATCACCATGGCTTCAGCGTCCCAAGGAAAAGCTTGGATGACCGAATTTTGGCTGGAACACTGTTTGCCAAGTTTGAATCTGCAAGAAAGAGGCACGAAGGTGGAAAAACTTGCCGGAACTTGTGCTCCAGATAAAATCTGGGGAGAGAAAAACTGCGGAAGGAAAACTGAGGCGAGAACTGGGTTAGGTAAATTGGGAATAGAAACTGGAGCCGATCTGTACCTGGCCGCCTGCAAAAATGTGTGAAAATTGACGCTTTGTAAATCGAGCTGTTTGAGCCGTTTCCTGTTGGCCTAGAAAACTGAAATTTTGGCTGCATCAACGTTGAAGCCTTGGCTATTCAACGCAAAAAACCGCATTTGAATGTGGCACTCCTGTTGTGAAGATATAAGCACAAACATCCGGAGAGTTACCTCTGATACACCCTGGTTAGTTTGGCCAATAGCAGTTGGCACTTGGACTCAAGGCGCGTTGCGTAAAATACATTTACAAATACGGATTTCTGTCCACGCTTCGTGTGCTCCTATTTAGCAGAAGTACGTGCAAACTACGCAACTCGCCTTGAGTCCAAGTGCCAACTGCTATTGGCCAGACTATAGGTATCCGGGTTTACCCCCGTGTCCGGATTGACCCCACAGTACCCTTGGCCTACAGCTCGCTTGGGTCAAAGTAGAAAAATCATTGAGGTGTTTTTTACACCCAATACATTCCTTTCTGACACCTTCTGCCTATCCCTCCTTCTTCACTACTGAGGCATGACGGACAATTTCATTCTTTCAAACAGCACAGGCGGAATGGAAAGATTTTTCAAGTGTTCTAAAGGCGCTGGTTGTTACCCCTGTGCAGTCCGTGCATGTGCACGGTTTCGCACAATCTAATCCACGCAAAATGTAGGTAAATACGCAAACAGAAACCCGATGACCTCAGAATTTTACGTGTTGCAATTGCGAAAAAGGAAAAATTCCTCAAACTTCTGTTGCGCGTGTGTGTGTACATACGTACACGTACAAACTTGACGTAAGAAAAAACCTTGAAGTGACGTTTTGCGCCGTGTAAAGATGCGCACTCTCTATACGTACAACGTTACGTTACCTCGATATGCGTTTGTGCAAAACGCCAATAAACCCATCCATACCATCTCTCTTTTTGCGCATTTTTCTCTTTTCACTCGCCCGCCCCAAAAGTTTTTCCTCGTGTGCAAAAGTATTCAGCATACATTTTTACAAAACACAACACAGCGGCATGCCTAGAAGAGTGCTGTAAAGCATGGTGTACAACCCAGGAAAGGCTAGCAACAGTGTAACAAAAATTCTTAGCCCTACTTCGAGGTAAAAGTAATAAAATAAAGTTACTGATTCTTGATTTTGTCAGTACGTTTTCACCCTACGTCACAGAAGGGCAAGCAATTGAACTAAGGCTATAAACCATGCTTTACAGTGCGTCGAATTCCCTCTGTTACCTCGAACACAGTTGACATAGTTTCTGATCTCCTTTTGTAGACGTTCTGCGGTTTTCTGAAAGAAAATTCAACGTTCTAGTTCTACACGCATGGTAGAAAGTGTCTTGATTCATGAGAAATATGAAACGAACCATTCACATTTCAAGACATATTCATAAAATACATACGGCACCCTTTATAATTACCGTTTGCTTTTGAAAATTGAAAGAATGTTCCTGAAATTGGTCATCTGCCGTGCGCTCGAGCTTTTCCTAAGCTTTCCAGCAGCTAAAAGAAAACAAAATAAACAAGTAATGCCGCGTTCACACGCCGACCATACAGCCTCTGTGGGAGCACATGGGACGTACGGACGTCTTGCTAACGCGGCATAAACAATGCATGAGCCTAAATGGGCCATTATTTGCATAGCAGTTTATGAGCATCTTGCTTTCAACAAACTCAAGCTTCGCATTGCGGTGACTTGTGTGCGTACGTAAGGTATGAATGAAAATTTGAGTAAATCCCCAAAAAATTCTAACTTTGTCGGTGTAAAGAAAAGTGTAAACTTTCAGAAACAGTGCAACTTTTATTACCAGTTTTTTAGTAGCCCCGCACCTTTTTTCTCGCCAAATACACATACAGTACGTCTTTACCGCATAATTTTGCCGTATCCCACAGATAAGGAGAGCCTAGATTCAGTGCGAAAAGTCATAGAAAATTGCGCAAAATGCATCGTGAAACGATACCAGACAGGATTTTGGCAGACAGGACAGAACGGCCAAGAAATTTGGATGACAAATGAGGGGAAATTCTTGACAGTATCATCACAAAGAAAGACAAATAGTTATTCATTATTTTGGGCCGCTCTACTTTGTGCAAAATTCTACAAAGTAGCAGGTGAAAAAATCACGTCACAAGGAAATTGACGGCATAACAATGTCTAAAGCCGCGTTCACATAAGAGACGTCAGTATACGTCCAACATAAGCCCGCAAACGTCCGTGGCTGTCCAGTAGCTTTTTTCGGAAGGTACGTAACGTCGCCAATCTGAACGAGGCATATTTTGGTGGCAAAAATCAAATTCCAGGCTTGTTTCATGATGTGAAAAAACAGGTAGAAGTTTGCTTTTGTGCAAAAATGACCAAACAATAATAATATTGCATTGCAACAGTGCAACACTGTAGCATGGAGTAAATAGTGCCTAGTGCGCAGTGTACTCATTTGACGTATTCAAATACTTTGAGTGAAGGTAATCGTGCGGTATTTTACGCATATTTACCGAAATGCAAAGATGCCCCCCCCCCCCCCCCAAACTTAGCGGTACGCGACGTCTTTGCGTAGTAAAAGCAGCCCTTTCGCTCAGTCAAGGTGTTTGCTTGTCCACTATAAATAATGGCTCGATTCCCCTCGCGCAAGAAAACTGCACTTCACATTGTGACGGTCTGTCTAATCTACTGGTGTAAGTTTATGCGTACACCGACAGAGCAATACGTACCTGAACGAAGTACGTTACACATAAGACATTCACATGCACCTACTTGCTCACTTAGTTTAGTACGTAACAACTACTACAGTATGCTCAAGGTATGTACGCACATGCAATAACATGTCGTTAGTACGTACGGTGATATACGTACGTACAGTAAGTAGGTACTGTGTTAGCCAGTACATAGCTACTCGCATTGTGCCTCACTACGGGTTGTTCGTTACGGTTCTCTTTTCTAAACAACGGGTAGCTACGTACGGTACCAAGAATATATAATGCATGTATCGCATACCTCTTTCGTTGTTCTCGGTGCTCGTGATCTACACACGCCGTTGCAAGGCATCAGGAGCTGCCTTTTTTCTCTCCCGGGGCGAGTGTAGGATATGAAGGAATATGTGATTTGACGACGATAGGGGTTACAGACAGGATACAGTAATTTATGACGAATATAGGAGTACGTGCGAGTTTTGTTGAAATGGTTATTGGTTTTCGGTGTTCGTATTGATTTGTTTCTGTTGTTGATACACGTTGCTCACAGAGCAGAAGAAGAAGTTTGTTTGTTGTGGAAGCTGCTATTGTGCTTACTGAACCGGCGGAAGCCAAAAGTCATCTCTGCTTATGATTATGCTATCGCTGTAACACGTACTGTTGTTCTACGTGCAAGAAGACTGGAGAAACCTTTTGGCCGGAGGCGCTACGGTGGTGATCCAGTAGACGGAGCGGAGGTGCACGGCGGACGCAGGATTCGGTGGCGTTTGGCAGCTGTCAGCGAGGTTTAGCCGTGGTTCAGGATGCAGAGCTCGAGTATAAAGCCTACGGTGCTCATGCTGTAGGATAAGGTGTAGTACATGCAACACGGTATATTGTACAGTGTACAGTGCATACGTACAGTGTATACGTACGGTGCATACGAGTGCATACGTGTAGGTGCTTTAGGGTGCAACAGAATGACGGTACGACACCCCGAAATCTTTATAATTTTGTACCCAATTGTGGAGACTTCCAAGGGGACAATACTGACCAGACCATCAATACTGATCACTTTCACGCAGCCATATGAAGAGGCCCCAGTGTTTCCAGGTTTTGGGCAACCCAACCCAGACCATAAATTTGAGGAACCACTACAACTGTTACACCAAGATTTTCAGCAAGCACACATGGGGGAACAGGATCAGAACATGGAAGACATGCCCAACCAATGGTGGGATACTGAAATGCACATGCAAAATCATCAGCCGATTATCATTGGGGGAGTCACCTTGAATTCAATCAAATCAGAGAATTCACAACATACACAGGAGAAGTTGACAATGACAGAACATGGAAAAGCAGAACAGACAATGGGGAAGGAGACAGCACAGAGAATCAAGGTTGAAATTAGTGACATGCAACAAATTGGACAGATGGCAGAGGGACAAAAAGATGGCCATGAACAAAGCTTGGACCAGGAATGGAAGGGATGGCATTCAGTTATGATGGCCCAAGATGATGTGGAAAAGAGCTTGGTGAGTTTTAAAATGCGATGTCAGGTAGTATTGAGAATTGCGTGGACAGGGGGGGTAATTTTCAGTTTTCTGCTGATGACGTGAGCTGATAGCCCAACTGATTTTACGTATTTTACAAAAAGACCGGGTCGAAAATTCGCACCCAGTCCTGAGATATAAGGCCTCAAAGTTGAGCACAATTTGACCTTAATTTTTCACTTTTTCACCCTAAAATGGGGGTAAATAGCCCCACAGTGGGGCTTTGGGGCAATAAATTTGCACACACATAGACCCTATGGGGGTACATGTTCAGACAAATTTTGAGCCCTCTAGCCCTCTTGGTTCAGGAGTTAAAGCTGTTTTTGCTGAAAATCCGAAAATTGGAATTTTTCCATAATTTTCAAAATTTTGAGAGAGTTAGTCCGTGTGCCCGCTGTTTTATTTCTGAATCTTGTAGAGCAAAAAATTTGCTACAAGATAGGCTACATTTGAAAAGAAAGTCACCTATGGGAAATTTTCACAGCAAGGCCTCAAAGAGTGGCAAGTAAGGGTTTTAAGAGTGTGCGTTTTCCCCATTTTTCAAGCTAACTCAACAATATCACGGATACTCTCTCCTCAAAAGTAGCCTATCTTATGTAAAATTTGATGAAGATTTAGAAAAAAATATTTTTGCCCCCAAAAAAGTTAACCTCTAGCATATAATCTTACAAAAGATGTAATTGATTGACAATTTTTGAACATTTTTGGGGTAGGGTTAACTTTTTTGGGGGCAAAAATATTTTTTTCTAAATCTTCATCAAATTTTACATAAGATAGGCTACTTTTGAGGAGAGAGTATCCGTGATATTGTTGAGTTAGCTTGAAAAATGGGGAAAACGCACACTCTTAAAACCCTTACTTGCCACTCTTTGAGGCCTTGCTGTGAAAATTTCCCATAGGTGACTTTCTTTTCAAATGTAGCCTATCTTGTAGCAAATTTTCTGCTCTACAAGATTCAGAAATAAAACAGCGGGCACACGGACTAACTCTCTCAAAATTTTGAAAATTATGAAAAAATTCCAATTTTCGGATTTTCAGCAAAAACAGCTTTAACTCCTGAACCAAGAGGGCTAGAGGGCTCAAAATTTGTCTGAACATGTACCCCCATAGGGTCTATGTGTGTGCAAATTTATAGCCCCAAAGCCCCACTGTGGGGCTATTTACCCCCATTTTAGGGTGAAAAAGTGAAAAATTAAGGTCAAATTGTGCTCAACTTTGAGGACTTATATCTCAGGACTGGGTGCGAATTTTCGACCCGGTCTTTTTGTAAAATACGTAAAATCAGTTGGGCTATCAGCTCACGTCATCAGCAGAAAACTGAAAATTACCCCCCTGTCCGCGGTACTGTACAGCAATACTGAATCCTTCCAGACATCGCGTTTTAATGGTATAGAACCAAAATGCACAGCGCAAGTTTCACCATACATGGCAGAAAAGGCAGCGCAGGCAGTCATTGGGTCTCTGGTGGTTGTCGATCAGCATGGACAAGTCATCACTATATTTTGATACATGGAGGCAAGCGGAGACATGTCCAAATCGAGGAACGAGGGGAGTGCAATTTGAATTCATATCCCTTTGAATGGCAAATGCGCGTGGCAGGTTTTTGAAGCAAGTTATGCCAGTAGGGTGAACGGTCATTCATTATCAGCACAGAGAACTCATGATACCAGTATGCAGTCGCTTCACATGGGTTATGCATGCAGTGTTGACAATTTTGGGTGTTCCTGTGTCAATTAGAAATTTTGGCAAGATTGCAATGAAGGTAGACACAGAAGGTGGAAAAAATAGGAAGTGATCAATCAGTTTTATCTTCTTCTACCCTATTTACATTTCCTTTAATTTTCAGAGGACATACGGTATGTAAGTTTCATTCATTGTACAGGCTGTTTAGCGAAAGCTGTCACCTCTAAAATGCTTATAACTTCTGAACCAATGCACGAATTTCGACCAAAATTTTTTAAATAGAAACTTGAACACATACCAGACAAGCGTGCAAAATTTCATGAGCGTACATGCACAATTAACGAACAAACAAGCGACGCCTTTTCAGGTCCTATTTTTCGATGTGCCCGTTTTCGTTCTCCTGCACTTGTGCAGCCGTCTTCAAAACCCTGGAAAAGACATTCTTAAAGCAGGTTCATAGGGATGGCGGCACTGTTCCCTTTATGTTTTCGCATTGTATGCCGAAGAAGTCCAAATGGATGCTTGAATGGAGCGGAAAAGCATACTTCCTTCCGTATGGACTTCAAAATCGAGCGCTTTTCTTCGCCACTGCCGATTTTGACACCCAATGTTTGAGGCTTCATATTTCTCTTCGTAGTTAAGACCCACCAATGAAATTTTGCACGCTTGCCTGGTATGTGTTCAAGTTTCTATTAAAAAAAATTTGGTCGAAATTCGTGCATTGGTTCAGAAGTTATAAGCATTTTAGAGGTGACAGCTTTCGCTAAACAGCCTGTATATGGTGATGTATTGAATGTCAGTATGATTACAAATATGGAGTGGTGGCCTATTTTAGTATATTTTGCAGTGAGCATATGTCACAGTTAGCCTATTTTAGCCACTACATGTATAGTAGACTAAATCATATTTGTAAAGGATTTTAGCATTTTGTTTGAGCAAGGCTTTTGGCATTGCAACTATATTCAGTTGTAGTGATGTTCCAAGTACTTTACTTAGTACTTTTTTCCAGGTACTTTCTCATATTTTGGACAAAAAGTACTTTTTACTTACTTTGTGCCTGCGGCAGCTCAGATCTTTTTACCTGATTTTACTTTTTACTTTTTGTTTTCAGATATTTTACTAAGTACTTTTGCTTTAGTAGGAAAGTACTTTTACTTACTTTACTTTTTACTGCCATGCATAGGCGCAGTAAAAGCTAGTTGGCAGTTGATTTTGTCGAAGTTTGGCACATATTCTCTGGAAAACCTGTCAAATTTTCCTTCACTAACAATCTGCTACCACATTATGAGTACCAAAAAAGGTCCTTTTTACTAAGCCTTCACCAAAGTAACATAACTTTTCAAAATTTGGGCAGATATTTTACTTTTTACTGAGTACTTTTGATGAAATTCCTTATTTTGTATGGGGAAATTTTACTTTTTACTTACTTTTTACTTTCACTTTTCAGCAGATTTTACTTTTACTCCCCGAGGATGTCTGAACGCTTGTTGGTCGCTGGTTGGTCGCGACCAGCCAGCGTTCAACCACCGTTCAACCACCGTTCAACCAGCGATCAACCAGCGATCAAGAAAACACGGACTTTAGATTAATTTTTCCAAAACTGCGCGGTGATATGGACCTTTTTCGGGACGCACAGGAAAATTGCAACACTTTTCTACTTGCGCACAAGCTATTTCATAATTGATCGGGAGGTTCCTTTCTTTATTCTCAAAAATGTAAATAATTGATCGGGAGGTTCCTTTCTTTATTCTCAAAAATGTAAAAAAGTTTCAACTCATCTTTTGCGATGTTTAGAAATAGGTGTATACTTTTCTGTCCGCGCTTCCCGCGAAAATTTTCTTGATCGCTGGTTGAACGGTGGTTGAACGCTGGTTGAACGCTGGTTGGTCGCTGCCTGATCGGTCGTTGGTCGCAAAAAAATGTTGATCGCTGGTTGAACGGTGGTTGAACGCTGGTTGAACGCTGGCTGGTCGCGACCAACAAGCGTTCAGAGAAACTCCTAGCTCTGAGCTGCCCAGGTCAGCCACAGTAATTACTTTTTACTTACCTGACTTGGGAGCGGTGCTAGGTAATTACTTTTTACTTACCTAGTACCCGTAAGAGCCGTTGGAACATCACTATTCAGTTGGCTAAGTTCGGGACGAACTTCAATTATTCGCGGGCATATAAGGTGCGTGGTCATATGGGCACAGTATTGAGGGTATACTGTAATGGGTTATGCTTGTTTACGGTAAGAAATTATAAAGATTGTTCTGGTAGGTACGTAAGCAGGTGGCTATCAAAACTTAGGCTGGCTTTGATAAAGGAACATAAATGACAAAGATAAGTAAGCATATTTGATGATTTACCAATTATTATTAGTGTACGTTTGCGTGTAATTAGCTAAGCATAATAATTTGTATGTGGTAGTGCGTACGTAACGTGTAGAGATGCCAAGATTTAGAGGCTTCCATGCAAAGAGCAGTTAGTACGTATGTGTATTTCATGCTGTAATGTATTTGATGCTTGGAATGCAAGCTGCAGTAGTTTTTATGAGGTCGGCGAAAATTGTTTTCGTGATCTTCGTCGACATTTCGTAAGCTTCTTGTAGGCGTCTAAGATGGCGGAGGTGCTGTACATTTGATGCTTGGCTAGGTGCTTTGTTTTGGTTAATTGGTGGTAGTATTTAGAGGAGGTGCGCACGTCGAATGAGTAGTTTAGCTTGGTAGTTTAGTTATTGGTTGCTTCGAGATAAAGTTCGGTTGAATAAAGAAAAGAAGAAACACCAGGCACCGAGCACTGACATCACACATGAATTTGAGCCGAAAGTTCCAGCCATCATAACTTCCTCCATAGAGGGACTACGGGGCTGAAATTTTGCCTGCATAATCGTAGAAGCCTTAGCTATGTACAAAATACAAAAGAGCGGACTGAAATCGAACTTTTCGTTGAGGAATGAGAGTCATAAACACCCGGAGAGTTTATTCTGATACACCCTGTATTTTGCTGAGACCCTGTAAATTTTAGGTAGGGTAACATGGGGTGAACCCCCCCCCCCCCCCCCCCCTAAGCAGTTCTCTGGAACCAATGCCTGAACCAAAACAAAATCACATGGCATAATATACGTGGTTAGGCCTTAGTTAAACGTGCCAAGTACTACTCTACTGCTGAACGTCTTTAGAAAGTTACTGTAATGATTCGTGTATAACCCCATGGGGTTGTCAAAAATTAGTGGCTGGTATGTACGAAGCTGAAGTTGAAGCGAAGGTTACGGTGGCGCCTTCCACAACCAGACATGCAAACGTAGTCAAAACATGTAGGCTGGTGATTTACATTACAATGCATGCTGGGTGGCATAAAGCCGTGATTCATAGGTTTTCGAGAGCGTGCAATATTTTCCTAAAGCATGCTGAGTTAGTGTTGTTGTTAGTCTTGGTAAAGAAGGGTGAAGCTTGAAGAAATCTGTTGTTGAAGCTTTTGCGTACGTACGTGCAACAGAAGCAAGCATAGGGAAGATTCAACAGCCTAGCAAGCGTTGAAAGCATCTTCCAACTCATCCTTACGTACTACCAACACACCAGAATTGGCGACGCCTCTGGGATTCGAACCCAGGCGGGGAAACCCCAATGGATTAGCAGAGGCAGAGGCCAAGCGACAGAAGAAGGTTTGGGGATTGTTTCCGCAAGGCGCTCAAGTCATGGTACGTCTGCCTCACGTGCAGAAAGGGCGTTCCCCCTACAGTGAACCACGCACAGTGGAGAAGGTTCTGTCTTACTACACCTTTCTCCTCTCCGATGGGCAAGTCTGGAATGCCCGACGCCTCAAGCGTTACACCCGGAAGCCGGCACCTGAGCTTGAGGTCACTGAGCTAGCAGCAGCTCCGACGCCACCAGCACGACCGGCTCCACCTCAACCACCTCCGAGACGGGTGAGCCAGCGGTCGACGAAAGGGGTTCCACCGGATCGCTTCAGCCCCTGAGATGAAGCTGAGAGGGGGTCATGGTATGTACGAAGCTGAAGTTGAAGCGAAGGTTACGGTGGCGCCTTCCACAACCAGACATGCAAACGTAGTCAAAACATGTAGGCTGGTGATTTACATTACAATGCATGCTGGGTGGCATAAAGCCGTGATTCATAGGTTTTCGAGAGCGTGCAATATTTTCCTAAAGCATGCTGAGTTAGTGTTGTTGTTAGTCTTGGTAAAGAAGGGTGAAGCTTGAAGAAATCTGTTGTTGAAGCTTTTGCGTACGTACGTGCAACAGAAGCAAGCATAGGGAAGATTCAACAGCCTAGCAAGCGTTGAAAGCATCTTCCAACTCATCCTTACGTACTACCAACACACCAGTGGCCAATTTGGGGGGTTATATATGAGAGGGGGTTATACATGAAGGGGGGTTATACACGAGTGCATTTATCAAAAGTGGGGTTTAGAGCCTATTCTTTTTTCCGCCTCGGTAATTTAGGCTTGTTTTTGTTTGTACTCAATGACATGGCAGATGCTTCAAAATTGCCTGAAAAGGCTTCTGTTTCAGCTAGAAAACGCTAAAAAACACCTCTACATGCAAGCAAAACATTCAATTTCTACCGATTTTTGCATGCTTCAGCCGCTCCCCCAAATCGGCTGAAACCGCTGAAAATTAGCCGTGGAGGTGTTGACAGATTTTTTCAGGATGCCTTCGTTGGCGAGTTATTTTTTGTATGGTGTTAGTTAGTGCAGATTCGTACTGTAGTCCAACTACTACGACTGCTACGACAACTAGTACTACTACAAGCCCAACTACTACCACAACTAGTCCAACTACTACCACAACTAGTCCAACTACCACTACAACAACCACACCAACAACCACTGAGGGGTGAACCCGCCCACCTAAGATTTAGGCCAAGTTCAGGCTGACCTTAAGCTATATTTTTTATGGCCGTTTTTTTCAAATGGAAGCTAAGCTTATTGCCAACGACAGTAATTTAAAAATTCGAAGTTAAACATTTGCTTTCTGATGCATGAAGGGCATGAGTGATACTACTCTAGTGGCAGCTGATCTCTAAGTACTGGGGGTGAACCCGCCCACCCATGATTTTGGCTAATTTGAGGCTGCCCACTACCTGTTTATCTGATCGCTGGTTGATCGCTGGTAGGTCGCGATCAACCAGCGATCTAGCGATCAGCCAGCGATCTACCAGCGATCAACCAGCGATCTACCAGCGATCTACAGTGCGCGCCACGTGCAATATATGAATCCGCGCGCAGCGCGCGGTTGCGCGCGCGCAACGGAGTGAGAAAATCTGCTGACTGAAGGAAGCGTGAGAAGTCCGTTTTCGCGCCTTCAGCTCTTCTAGCTTTGCAACATGATGAATGATTTCTTACTAGCAGATGGTTTAGGGTTATCACAGTTCTTATCTGAGCATGCTTCTTTATTTTACTCACGTAGTTACTCCGCGCGCATCGCGCGCGACTCGCGCGCGCAACCTGGCGCACACCGCGCGCAACCGGGCGCACACCGCGCGCCACCGGGCGCAGGCCGCGCGCAACCGGGCGCAATCAATAATCGCGCGGATTCCTATATTGCAGGTGGCGAGCACTGTAGACGCGTTACGCAAAAAAACGGGAAACACGGACGATTAATAAAACTCGTAATTCTAAAATACGCAAAACATTACATGGTACCGAAATTATCCAGACGTCTACGATGGAAAGTAAATGTAAACCAGTCCTGTAAACGTTTTGCGTGTTTTAGCTATTTGTTATTTCTATCGACCGTGTTTGCCGCCATTTTGGAAAGAAAAAGTTGATCGCTGGTTGATCGCGACCTACCAGCGATCAACCAGCGATCAGAGATTTACGGGACAGGCTATTCCTGATCATTCTGGCATGTTAGAAAAGAAGTACCAAGCAATTACCATGAGCAGCAGCTACCAATTGAGCGAACTATAGTACAAATCATAATTCTGGGACCCATTGATTATTTTTCTCGAGAACTACGCGACGTAGAGCAAAGTGGTCAAAACTTCCACGGATAACTTTAGCTCACCTCTCCAATAAAAAAACCGTTTGTCTCCAGCTGCTCTCAGTGTCGAGATCTCGCCGATTTCCTTCAGCACTGGAATCGTGTCACCATTTGGAAGACGCTACACCACGCAAACCACGACACCCACGACCCTGTACGCCCGATGCCCATTTTTATTGTTTTCATCACGTATGCATATTTCTACCACTTTTGATTTTTCGGGCGTTTGCGAGGTTTAGAATTGCCCAATGGTCCACGCCCAATTTGGCGATTTTAGTACAAGGAAATCGGCGAGATCTCGACACTGAGAGCAGCTGGAGACAAACGGTTTTTTTTATTGGAGAGGCGAGCTAAAGTTATCCGTGGAAGTTTGACCGCCGTCATTTATCGTAACTAATTACCCAAATAAAAAAACTCTCTTCTAAAAATACATCAATTTCATTAAATTAATTAAAATAATAATTCATCTTCTTAAAATAATATAAAAAAAAATAATTTACATTTTTTTTTTTCTCCTCTTCTTTTTCATTGTGCTTTTTAATAAATAATCATCTACAAACCACAAAATAAATATACACAATTATACAAATTCTAAAAACTTTTAAAATATAATATAAAAAAATTAATCAACCACCACCACACAACACCACACCAACACACCACAAACACACTAACACCTGCTCTACGTCGCGTAGTTCTCGAGAAAAAATTTCAATGGGTCCCAGAATTATGATTTATACTATAGAATGGTAATTGCTTGGTACTTCTTTTCTAACATGCCAGAATATCAGGAATAGCCTGTCCCGTAAATCTCTGATCGCTGGTTGATCGCTGGAGGTCGCGATCAACCAGCGATCAACTTTTTCTTTCCAAAATGGCGGCAAACACGGTCGATAGAAATAACAAATAGCTAAAACACGCAAAACGTTTACAGGACTGGTTTACATTTACTTTCCATCGTAGACGTCTGGATAATTTCGGTACCATGTAATGTTTTGCGTATTTTAGAATTACGAGTTTTATTAATCGTCCGTGTTTCCCGTTTTTTTGCGTAACGCGTCTACAGTGCTCGCCACCTGCAATATAGGAATCCGCGCGATTATTGATTGCGCCCGGTTGCGCGCGGCCTGCGCCCGGTGGCGCGCGGTGTGCGCCCGGTTGCGCGCGGTGTGCGCCAGGTTGCGCGCGCGAGTCGGCGCGCGATGCGCGCGGAGTAACTACGTGAGTAAAATAAAGAAGCATGCTCAGATAAGAACTGTGATAACCCTAAACCATCTGTTAGTAAGAAATCATTCATCATGTTGCAAAGCTAGAAGAGCTGAAGGCGCGAAAACGGACTTCTCACGCTTCCTTCCAGTCAGCAGATTTTCTCACTCCGTTGCGCGCGCGCGCAACCGCGCGCTGCGCGCGGATTCATATATTGCACGTGGCGCGCACTGTAGATCGCTGGTAGATCGCTGGTTGATCGCTGGTAGATCGCTGGCTGATCGCTAGATCGCTGGTTGATCGCGACCTACCAGCGATCAACCAGCGATCAGATAAACAGGTAGTGGGCAGCCTCAAATTAGCCAAAATCATGGGTGGGCGGGTTCACCCCCAGTACTTAGAGATCAGCTGCCACTAGAGTAGTATCACTCATGCCCTTCATGCATCAGAAAGCAAATGTTTAACTTCGAATTTTTAAATTACTGTCGTTGGCAATAAGCTTAGCTTCCATTTGAAAAAAACGGCCATAAAAAATATAGCTTAAGGTCAGCCTGAACTTGGCC
>JASAMW010000363.1:0-49550 GCA_030247985.1 Epsilonema sp. ZAB3_2
CTGACTATGCTTCAACATGTAAAATTTTCGGAGTTCCCACCAAACTTGCTCCGTTTTTCGAAGCTTTGCGTGTGAACTACCGAGTTTCTATGTCGAAGACGTCAGAGAATCTGACGTTTGTTTCGGTTCAAAACGAAGTCTTTCGAAACTCGGAGCGAACCCCGAGCACGTCTGAAGCGTACCAGTGATTTTGTAAAGAAAATTCTACTGTATGCATCTCTCTTACACTAATGAAAGACGCGGTCAAGAAGACAAAGAGTCCACAGATTCTGCTAACCATATTTTTTGTCGTTTTTTTTTTCGCAAATACCGTAGATAACTTTCTAAAAATAGACAAACCACGCAAAATTACTTGGAACATACGTGTACACTACCCCAACTGATAGAACCTGTGCCTTTAAGTACTAACTGTAGTTGTTTTTCCACTACCCACTCAAAATTAATGACTAAATTTTTTAATCCGGCCTTCGGTCAAAGTGAGGTGAGCGACTAAACATACAAAAAAGGTCCGTGAATTTTTTAAGAGCTTTACATTTGACGTAGCGGATTATCTACGAACAATGGTAAACAAATTTACACAAAGCTCATCTGCCGCACCACAAGCAGAAATACTGTACATAATATAGGCTTAGGTAAGTGGAAGCCTAAGCCTAAGCCTATATTATGTATTTCTGCCACAATAGTGTTTTTATTTGAAGAATAATGTTTGACAAAAAACTTGAAATACGTACATGACAGTGACGGCCATTTAGTGTAAATTTTTATGTGCGTACAGTACATACGTATTTCGATTTGACGTAAAAAAATTTTTGCATCAAATACGCACACGCTATATCGCTACATCAAGTAAGCACCTGATGAGCACAGCAAGCATATATAACTTCTTATCGAGCCCTGCCTATCGACTCATTGCCATCATTCATTTCCCATCGCGGTTGTCGTTTCCACCGAAGAATCTTCCTCTTCCTCCTTCTCGCGTAGCCCCCGTGACCTCTGCCACCGCGACAGTTGTCTGGCTGTTGTTGCCTGGGGAGCAAAAAGCTCATTATTGATTCGCAGAGTTCGTACTGGACACTCAGTAAGAAAAATCTAGAAAAGTCGGACAGGGGTAAACCAAGGGTAAAGAAGGGGTAAACAGAGGTTAAACTAGGGTAAAGTCGGACAGGGTGAACTCTGCTCAGAGATCCGAAGACAAGGGAGAAGCTAGGAAGTACAATATGTATGTAATGTAGTACATATGTACAGTATGTACGGTATGTACACACTGCAATGACTCGCGTATAATATGTAACCACCCACTAATTTTTTGACAACCCCATGGGGTTAAACACGGATCATTACAGTACTATATGTACGGTACTAAATATAAACAAACCTGCATTTCCAGAAGATCTGGTGCATTTGCTCACGTTCCTCTTGAGTTTTCCCATTGAAAGCAGACCGCAATTGTTCGTGGCAGGCTCTCTTTGCCTGCCAGCATTGATGCTTCGCGTCCAGAAAACTCTGGTCACAGTGATTCACTGGCGTCTCGATGGTGATTCCACATTGGGCTTGGAATTCCTGCCTCAAAAATGAACATAATTTTGTACCGCATAGGCTATATTCGGATTCGGCATAAAAATATCAAGTAATGGTCAGGATTTCAAATATCATACAGGGTGTCCCATAATAAACTCCGGGGGTTTCCGCGCTTATAACTCTCGAGTTAAAGCTCAGATTTCAATGCGGTTTTCTCTATTATGTAGCCAAGGCTTCAACTTAGATACTTGCAAAATTTCATCTGCGTAGCTTCATTGGTTATGGTTTTACTGGCCTCCAAAATTTTGGTCCCGTTTTTGCAGGTTTTCCCTCAGTACTGTAGAATTGCGGTTTTAAGATAATCCAAATTTATATTTACGCTTCCAGACTTTGAACTGACGTCCACGCGTCAAGTTCTCTTGCCAAGTGGATTGCTATGAACCACTTTGAGCAAAATTGGCAGGGGTTGATAGTAACTATGCCAGAAATTGTGCCAAAATTTGTTTATTTGGGGGAAAGTCCATAGAAATTAGGGGCTAGAGAATGTAGCTGTTTTGGACCAGTTCTAATTGAAGTAGAATCATGAAATTTCGCATGCCTCTAAGTTGAAGCCTTGGCTACATAATGCAAAAAACCGCATTGAATTCTAGAGTTCTAGAGTTATTATCGCATTCGCATTCTAGAGTTATTATCGCGGAAAGCCCCGGAGTTTATTATGGGACACCCTGTATTTTTATATGTTTATGAGAGGCGTCTATCGCCTATTATTACATTTACGTACTGTACTGTACATACCGGTACATACGTGTACAAGTAGCTATGAAGGAACTTCTGTACTTACAGAAGGCAAGACAGTTTCTGTTCAAAATCATCGTTAATGATTCCTGCTGCTGCTTTTTCTTGCTCGATGCAATTATGCTTCTGAGTACAACATTTGGGCGTTGTATGGCCGGCGTAGCAAACCTGTAAAAAGGTTTTTGAATCATGATTTCTTAATTATTCATTTTGTGTACCTACTTTTCTACTTTGCAAATTTTCTCCTCACATTAATGAAGGAAGCAGTGAAGAGCAAGAGTCCACAGATTTGACTGATCATTTTGTTGTTATAGTATTACTGTCGTAATCAACGAATTGGAAACAGGGACAAAACTTTTGTAAATAGACGCAAAACGACGAATAAAGACAGTTAGTAAATTGGTAAGGTTAGACCTATTTATACAGGGAGCGTGAACATGTATCCGGTCACGGTTTAGGTAGGGTACTGTGGGGTAAACCCGGACACCTAAGCTTTCCTGAACTTGCCGCTTCAGCAAATGATGAACATGGTACAGTAGCTCATTTTAAAGAGGAGAGTTCATTGGTAGAATACTTGTCTCAATCGGTCTTATGGTTGCTGAAATATACTACTAGGTGTCCGGGTTTACCCCACAGTACCCTATATTTTTTCACTTCAAAACAATGCAAAACCCATTCGTGTCAGGCTATTTTTACTTATTCAAGACCAAACTCGTATTAACTGGAAGGAACAGCGTTGAAGTGTCAGCTGATGTTTCTCCACTCAGAACTCTGTGTGCACGTGCACTCTTTCCTGTGCGTCACGGCGGTAACCGTAGCCTGGACATGACGACAACGACAGCAGGATATAGCAGGAATGGCAAAAAATAACAAAAAACAAACTGAGGAGAACTCACTGCTATGCAGAGAGGATCAAAATAAATAGATAAATAAATAAATAAATAAATAAATAAATAAATAAATAAATAAATAAATAAATAAATAAATAAATAAATAAATAAATACATAAATAAATAAATAAATTAAATAAATAAATAAATAAATATGTTCGTACGTTAGGTCACCTTTGCACTTTGTTTTATTTTACTGATAAAATGACAATATTACACCGCGAACGTTAGTGCATAGCACCTCCCTACCATCTTGTAATGTACAGGCACCGGTTTTATTATACAATCCAAGAACTAATGGTGATCATGATCATATGTATGAACGTACTACATACATACATTTATAAAATAATATCAGACAACCTTCCTGATCGATCATACAACTTCACCGTTTGATTTCCTTGCCACCGTAAATCTATGGCACAAAGTTGAATCCATTCCCTCCCCCTCCCCCTCCTCTATCTCCCCTAAATCCCCCTCCTCTATCTCCCATGAATCCCCCTCTCCTTCCACCCCTATTACCTCCAAAGAACCCATTGCCATCAATTCCACTATCACCAATTCCAAAATTTCCTCCACCACCAAAATTACTTCCCCTAAATCCGCCTCTGCTTCCTCCCCGACTGCTGGTACGTCCACCAGTGAAACCACCGCCATTACTACCATCACCAATTCCAAAATTTCCTCCACCACCGAAATTTCCGCCCCTAAATCCGCCTCTCCTTCCTCCAGTGAAACCACCACCGGTGTTCGTTCCACCAATGGTTCCGGCATTGAATCCTGACAGAAAGTTGGGCACGGTCTGCACTCCGCCCCCGGTGTTGGGGTTAACGCTTCCTCCTCCGAAACCGCCACCGAAATTACCGCGAAACCTTGATCCCCCTCCGCCGTTACGATTGCGACCCCCGCGGGACCTGCCGAATTGCTGGCAGTTAACGGGCAGTTGTTGTCTGAAAGAAGTGTTATTTTGTGTACTATTTTTTGTACTCTGGGGTAAACCCGGACACGGGGTAAAACCGGACACCTATGTACATAGTATACATCTCAGCAACCATACGACCGGTTGAGACAAGTATTCTACATACCAATCGATTCCTTGAACTATCCTCTTTTATGAGCTATCATGTTCATCATTTGTAGAAGCGGCAAGTTCAGAAAAGCTGAGGTGTCCGGGCTTACCCCGTGTCCGGGTTTACACCGCGACAGTACCCTACATACTGTAAGTAAGTACATAGAACTGTACTTACAGTGCAGAGCGCAAATACAAGAGCTACACAGAGAGCGCAAGTGGCCGCGGTCGCATCGCGAGCACATCCACAAACTCGCGCAGGAAAACGGGAGGAGAAAATTTTCATCTTTCCATCAACTTCAAAGAGAGAGACAGACTCACGTTGTTCCACCGCGCAACTCGCGCGGTTCGTTCGTCCACCCCGCGTAAATATGTAGAAGTCGCGCGGATTCCTACTTTGCACGTGCTCAACACCATACTTTACTGTATACAAACCTAACCTGCACGTCTGGAAGATCTGGCGCATTTGGTCGCGTTCCGCTTGAGGTCGTGCGTCCAGAACTGATTGCAGTTGCTGACGGCAGGTGTCGCATGCCTGCTGACACTGCTCCTTGGCGTTCAGGAAACTTTGATCGCATCGATTCACTGGAGTATTCACATTGATCCCGCACTGGGCTTGAAATTGCTGTCTTAAAAGTAAATGCGTACGCATGAAAATATGAAACTGGAAAAAAGCGCAGACATGTGTACATACGTACATACATAAGTACGTATTTATTTTACCCCATATTACCCCATTTTACCCCATAGTACCCCATTTTACCCCACATTTTACCCCATGCTTTTTCTGCTTACTGTAAACAAGCATCTTTTTGCGAGAAGAATTCATAGGTGATCCCAGCGGCAGCCTTGGCTTGCTCCACGCAATTGTAGAGTTGAGTGCAACACTGAGGCGTTTGTTGACTGTAGCAAACCTTGAAAAGAAGCGAAAATAATGGGAACTTTACATTTTACGTGTGTTGTAAATGCTGGCTCATTTCAGTTTGTACTGTAATAAGTTTTTTACAGTAATAATGGAGGTAGTCAAGGCAATGAGGTTCAAGATGCGACGATCCATACTGTCTTTCTAATCGACCTAATCTGGTCAAAACGAAAGCCAAAAACAGTTGATGACGCAAGAATATTTGCCAGTGCCTAACTCGACCGTCTGAAAGTGGCTTTTCCACTCAAAGTGACGATTCCACCTGTGAAGTTTGAACATTGCAGTGAGGACAAAAAATAAGATCCGTGATTTTCAAAGCCTATAGACTTGAGTGCAAGGCCGGATGTCTGTGAACAATGCTGGATAAATAAATAAATATGTACAATGCTCATCTGTCAATATGGTTTTAAGTGAGGCTAAGTGGTTAGAAAAAAGAAAAATTCGCAGAGAACTGGAAATAACGGTTGACTGACAAGCCCACTTTGGTTGGTAGTACTGCGTCACATAAGTCGGATAAGCTCCTCTTGTTACGTCACATACAGGTACAGTACTGTTTCTTGACTTGACGTTGACACCAATAATTGGTTCTGTTGTGTTTATCCCTCAGAAGAAAGGGAAAAGTGCAAGAAATATTTTCAGAAGATACCGACATATGTATGTAATTGGGTTACGGTAAGGCGACAGTTGGCTGGCACTCACATACAGTACGTAGGGTATTACTCTAAGTTGACATTGGCGCCACTTTTACTATCACTTTCTTCCTGCGTAATGTAGTGTACTGGTACTCTCTCCTCTAAAGTTCCTTACATCACATAGGGTATGTAACGTAACGTACAAAGTGGCCCCATAATGGAGATTTTTAATCAATCAAGACTTTCTTGCTAAAGTCAATAACAGCGAGAGATAGCAGACCTTTTAGATATTGTGATCATGACTTTCGTCGGTTACGCATTTCGCCTCGCATTTACCAACCAGCCGACCCTTAGTTTAGTTCCAACCATTCCGAAAAAAAAAACGTCAACTATATTATTTGGAGACACCAAAGTGATTATTTTTCATGATTTCTATTTTTAATGACATACATATACTTACCTACGTACATGAAGATGCTACAAGTACGTATGTATATGTTGTACCATCAAGACCAACGAACAATGCTCGACTACTCTAAGTCTTTTATGAACTTGCAATATTGTCTCAGTCGCTACTAATGAGTTCGGCGACTGCATATTAGCACAGCCTTCATGGCGACCTTACCCTGCCCTGCACACAAAGCTAAATTATCACGAAATAATAGCGGTATCCTGGCCTCAAAAGCCATTGATATGGTGACAGGCCACAACGCAAGAGTGCAGTGCAGTCCGTGCTCGAAATTGAAAATTCATTAGATTGGAGTTGACTGATGAAAAAACTTTCTGCCAAAAGAGTGGCTGTTTATTCGTTTCGTGCGAGTCGGACTTTTCATGCTAAGCTAATACCATGAAGCAACCAAAGCGGCTTTATCCTTTGCTGGTCCACATTTTTCTACTGCAGGTGGAATCTTCGAGGTTTGGAAAAAAGTGTAAATTTTTATGGTATCCGATTTACAAAGTGAATTACGTACGTAGTGAATACATAGCAGGTGGTACAGTATGCACAGTACCTACGTTCGTACTCTATGTACTTTTGTCAACTGTACAGGAACAGGCTTGTACCCCTTGTAATGCATTTTAGGGCCGATTGGATAGACCAAGACATTTTTGACCCGAACCGGCTGAACCTGTGGGGGAGTTTTGAATATTCGTGGAGCGAAAGAGCAGGCCATAATCCGTCGACTTCTCAGTAATTATTCAAACCTGGTCAGACCGAGGGGAGCTGAAATTATCACATCACGTAATCAAAGTAAGGCAGGCGGCATGCCTTATTACAACTCTCGTTATTTAGAGTTTGAATTTGCGAATTTCTACAAAATGAGTTTATCTGATCGCAGGTTGATCGTTACGTGATCCCTGGTTGGTCTCCCTATAATACATATATCAACCAGCGATCAGCCAGCGATCAAATGTTTAGCACGTGAAATGGCGGCAATCGTGTTCCGCATTTTGTCCATCTTATGCACCTGACCAAACTAAACTATTCGCCTTGCACAGTGTTCCAAATTTGCATTTTTCGTTTCGTTCATGGCTAGACAACTGAAAAATTGGCAACAGTCTCTGCTTTGCCTAAAATATCTGTTTAACCATCTATTTCGATGGTCGCCTCGACCAAAAGTGCGATTGCATTAACCCCCTTCCTAATCCGAAGTGCCCGCTTGTCCGTGTGGACACCCGGCGGACGGGGTTTGCCCCGACCGTGGGCGGGTTTTGTTTTTCAAGTGATAACAGTAATTAGGATCATGAAAATTCTGATTCCGTGGAAGTCTAGCAGTGAATTGAGGTAAAATGGACCAGAGAATCATTTTATTGAATGAAGCTTTCGATTTTCACATCATGCTTTACGTGTTCAATATTTCGGCTCCAAACGCGCATAGCTATTACTTTCTTACCATGTGGGAATTTTAAAAAGTCATGTATGGCAAAGTTGCTCAGTTTTTGAAGACGAACAAAACTGGATCAGGAAAATTTTAATTTAACCCCTACTGTCTATATAAAAGTCGTACATGGCAAAAACTTATTATGGTAGGGGTTAAATTAAAATTTACCCGATTCAGTTTTGTTCGTCTTCAAAAACTAAGCAACTTTGCCATACATAACTTTTCAAAATTCTCACATCGTCAAAAGATATAAGATATGCGCGTTTGGAGTCGAAATAATGAACAGTACAAGGTGTGAAAATCAAAAACTTCCTTCAAGCAAGTATAGGTCTCCGCTCCATCCAGCCTCAGACACTGCTGGCCTACCATGGAAGCCGACTTTTCCTTGTTTTCCCTTGAAAAACAAACCCCGCGTCCGCCGGGTGTCCGCGGACAAGCGGGCACTTCGGATTAGGAAGGGGGTTAAGCATTATCGCATTACTACATATCGCATGCTGTCACTTGCGATCGCATTTTGGTTGCGTTTTTTAAACAACTTTTCCAAGCATGCTACCAGTAACTTCCGATGGCGTTTTGCTTTGGACACTGTCAATTTTGTTGGCGAGGGTCGCCATTAATTGGTCGCGGCGACCATCGAAATAGGGGAGGGGTTAACTCTGCATCCTCTTTTTCAGCGAAATTTCCAGTAGTCGTGAACGCCACTGTGAAAGTCCTGAGCCTGAGCAGCTTTGACGATGTGACGATGGAGTTCAGCGCTCAGCTGTAGTTTCAACAGGAGTGGTGGGATCCAAGATTGAGCTTCTTAACCGCTCCCGAAGCTCAGGACAATTATTTCGCCGATTTCGACTTCATCACTTTGGCCGCAGATCAGCCGGTTTGGTTTCCGGATACGTTCTTTCAGAACGAACAAAGCGGCCATACTCACCTGATCGATCAGCCGAACCAATTTTTCAAGTTCAATTGGAATGGATGGATTATCTATAATAAACGGTAGTACCGTACGTAGATCAGGCAGGGGTATGGTAGGTATGTCATCCCTCAACAAAATATCCGCCCCTGTGCAACAAATAACAATATGGCTTAAAGAAAGTGCTCTTGTAGACTGACAATGGCGTTCTCTTGCCCAATGAACCTCCTGCTATTCCCGCACGACAACCAACGTGCCATCGAATTCGCAAGTTGTGAGTAGAGAGTAATTCATTTTTCTCTTTTTTCGCGATGTCCGTACCATACATACTGTATGTCCCTAGCTCTGTCCATTACGCCATGCATCAAATTTTGCAGATGGTTACACTACTGATGATATCGTTCTTCAATGAGCCCCATTGCAGTAGAGCTGGCGCAAACTGTAAATGGTTCACCGAAATTCGCCTTGAAATCATTCCACAATTCTGTTTGCACTAGAACTGCAACTGGTAAGAAATATTGGTCAGTCAGGTCAGGTACATACAGTACATGGATGATACTATACGTACCTACGGTACGTACATTTGTCTTGTACATATTCCTAGGAATGCTTCGCAGCCCAATGTTTACTGATGAACAGGTACTAGTAGTTGAGTGTGGAAGTGATATGCAATGTGGGTTTTTTTCAGGTGAGTCAGTTGTTTGCGGATCAAATTTATTCTAACGAGATTCTCCTCTTCATCTGCAGCTGTACATTCCGTCATGTATGCTGTCGCGGGCTTCAGTAAGTTTCTGGTCGACTGGAGAGCTGCACCCAGTTCCACTCACAATTGTCACACTGCTCACCATCACAACACAAGCACATGGTCTGGGCTTCTTACGTACTACGTCGCGATAAATTTTGAAGAGTTTGCTATGCTGGATTATGTACATAACATAATAAATAAATAGGGTAGCGCGCGGGGGGGGGGACCCGCCATGGGAATCCACCCAAGGCGCTTTTACCCGCCATAGGCTTACTGGTACTTTACTAAGGTTGTCAAGTATGGCTAGGGAAAGAAAGAAACAGAGGCAGAAGAGTCCCGATATTTATTTTCGAGAGCCATGTTTTGAATGGGGGTAAAAACGCCATAGGTGGGCGGATTTGCTCCCATAACGGTTTTACCCCACGCTACCCTATTTCTTTTACGTTTTTCAGCATCAATGCAAACTTGCCACCGTGTCCTATACGAAGCAATCGATATTTGATCGGCGCGTCATCGTCTTCATCTTTGGCTCACTGATTGAGTACGCCATTGTGAATTACATTGGTTGCAATGAGGAGATGCGGAAGGCGAGATTTGTGTTAAGGCTGGCACAATCCAGACAACATGAATCTCCATGCAAAAAGATCGGGTAGAACAAACGGTTTTGCGCGCAATAATTTACGACAATCACAATTTAGTTATCTAAGCACGTTTGGCCCATCAAAAATATCAGCAGAAATTTGTGTTTCGTCCCAAAGAGAACGAAGAATTACCGATGGAAAAGAAACGAATAAAGATGACGCGGCCGACGCCATTTCTCTGATCTTTTTGCCCCCCCCCCAAAAAAAAAAAACCCCCCACCCCACCTGACCTTTGCTTTCATTCCCCCCCCCCCCCCCCCCCCCCCCTTCCCCCTCCTCCCCCCTCCCCCCCCCCCCCCCCTCTCTCCTTCCTCCCCCCCCCTTCCCCCCCCCCCCCCCCCCCCCCCCCCCCCCCCCCTCCTTTCTCCCCCTTTTTTACGTCCTCCCCCCCCTAACCTGCTGCGTTGCAAAATCTTGGAAAAACACGACACTTTTTACTGCATAAAAAATATCGACATTTCAAAAAAAAATAACCAACAAAAAAACACGGTTAAACCCACAAAAACAAAGAAAACGAATGCTAGGAAATATATCAATTCCGCCCGCGAGCATGTTTTTTCCATCGTCCTTAACAAACCAATATTAGTCGAAGAAGCGTCTACTACTACGAGTCATTTCTTATTCTATACTTTTGCTGCTTGTGGGTTAAAGGAGAACGCAGGTAGCGAATAGAGAAACGAGTACCTATCGAAATACGAAATATACGAGGTATTAGCTTATAAGGTAGCAGTCGCGGGAGCGGGTAAGAGTGAGGTGGTAAACCCTTCTGCAACCCATGCAAAACCGACGTTGCTTTCTCCATCGCACAGAGGTAGTGGTGCCGAAGATAATTTTTTTTTTTCGTTTGCGTTCGCTACCTATCCTTTTTTTTTATATATTGTTTTTAGAGGAAAGAAAAGCAAGAAGGAAGGTAGTTTTTGTTTTTTTATTAGTTGAACAGCTACAGATCAAAGGTGTAAGTATAGTGGCAAAAATGTCAGAAGTTGCACTAGTTCCCAAAGCCGCGAGAGAAGGCAGAAGCACCAGCGCGTATGAGCGGAGGGGGTAGCGAATAGCAAAAAGGAATGGCGTCTGATAAAAGACGCAAAACAACACCCAACACAACAAAAAGAACAAAAGAAAGTTGCGTCCCGCCCGGCCCACGTCAACTCGATTCGTTTCCATCTCCAACTGTAAGTCTTCGTTCTGAATAAAACGAAACACAAATTTATATTTATATTTTTGATGGGCCAAACGTGCTTACATAACTAAATTGTGATTGTCGGTAAAAATTATTGCGCGTTCCGAAAACCGTTGTCTGTCTTACCCGATCTTTTTGCATGGCAGATTCAATGTTGTCTGGATTGTGCCTAGCCTTAACACAAATCTTCGCCTTCCGCATCTCCTCATTGCAACCAATGTAATTCACAATGGCGTACTCAATCAGTGAGCCAAAGATGAAGACGATGCACGCGCCGATCCAAATATCGATTGCCTTCGTATAAGACACGGGTGGCAGAGTTTGCATTGATGCCTGCAAAAACGTACAAAGAAATAGGGTAGCGTGGGGTAAAACCGTCTATGGGAGCAAATCCGCCCACCTATGGCGTTTTTACCCCCATTCAAAACATGGCTCTCGAAAATAAATATCGGGACTCTTCTGCCTCTGTTTCTTTCTTTCCTAGCCATACTTGACAACCTTAGTAAAGTACCAGTAAGCCTATGGCGGGTAAAAGCGCCTTGGGTGGATTTCCCCATGGGCGGTTCCCCCCCCCCGCGCGCTACCCTATTTATTTATTATGTTATGTACATAATCCAGCATAGCAAACTCTTCAAAATTTATCGCGACGTAGTACGTAAGAAGCCCAGACCATGTGCTTGTGTTGTGATGGTGAGCAGTGTGACAATTGTGAGTGGAACCCTGGCTGGTGCAGCTCTCCAGTCGATCCAGAAACTTACTGAAGCCACCGCGACCAGCATACATGACGGAATGTACAGCTGCAGCATGAAGTAGGGGGGAGAATTCTACTGTTGCAGAATAAATTTGATCCGCAAACAACTGTACTCACCTGAAAAAAACCCACATTGCATATTCACTTCCACACTCAACTACTAGTACCTGCTTCATCAGTAAACATTGGGCTGCGAAGCATTTCCTAGGAATTATGTACAAGACAAATGTACGTACCGTAGGTACGTATAGTATCATCCATGTACTGTATGTACCTGACCTGACTGACCAATATTTCTTACCAGTTGCAGTGCTGCTAGTGCAAACAGAATTGTGGAATGATTTCAAGGCGAATTTCGGTGAAGACTCATTTACAGTTTGCGCCAGCTCTACTGCAATGGGGCTCCATTGAAGAACGATATCATCAGTAGTGTAACCATCTGCAAAATTTGGATGCATGGCGTAATGGACAGAACTAGGGACATACAGTATGTATGTGTACCCCGGACATCGCGAAAAAAGTAGAAAAATGAATTACTCTCTACTCACAACTTGCGAATTCGATGGCACAAGTTTGGTTGTCGTGCGGGAATAGCAGGAGGTTCATTGGGCAAGAGAACGCCATTGTCAGTCTACAAGAGCACTTTCTTTAAGCCATATTGTTATTTGTTGCACAGGGGCGGATATTTTGTACTGAGGGATGACATACCTACCATACCCCTGCCTGATCTACGTACGGTACTACCGTTTATTATAGATAATCCATCCATTCCTATTGAACTTGAAAAATTGGTTCGGCTGATCGATCAGGTGAGTATGGCCGCTTTGTTCGTTCTGAAAGAACGTATCCGGAAACCAAACCGGCTGATCTGCGGCCAAAGTGATGAAGTCGAAATCGGCGAAATAATTGTCCTGAGCTTCGGGAGCGGTTAAGAAGCTCAATCTTGGATCCCACCACTCCTGTTGAAACTACAGCTGAGCGCTGAACTCCATCGTCACATCGTCAAAGCTGCTCAGGCTCAGGACTTTCACAGTGGCGTTCACGACTACTGGAAATTTCGCTGAAAAAGAGGATGCAAAGTTAACCCCTCCACTATTTCGATGGTCGCCGCGACCAATTAATGGCGACCCTCGCCAACAAAATTGACAGTGTCCAAAGCAAAACGCCATCGGAAGTTACTGGTAGCATGCTTGGAAAAAGTTGTTTAAAAAACGCAACCAAAATGCGATCGCAAGTGACAGCATGCGATATGTAGTAATGCGATAATGCTTAACCCCCTTCCTAATCCGAAGTGCCCGCTTGTCCGCGGACACCCGGCGGACGCGGGGTTTGTTTTTCAAGGGAAAACAAGGAAAAGTCGGCTTCCATGGTAGGCCAGCAGTGTCTGAGGCTGGATGGAGCGGAGACCTATACTTGCTTGAAGGAAGTTTTTGATTTTCACACCTTGTACTGTTCATTATTTCGACTCCAAACGCGCATATCTTATATCTTTTGACGATGTGAGAATTTTGAAAAGTTATGTATGGCAAAGTTGCTTAGTTTTTGAAGACGAACAAAACTGAATCGGGAAAATTTTAATTTAACCCCTACCATAATAAGTTTTTGCCATGTACGACTTTCATATACACAGTAGGGGTTAAATTAAAATTTTCCTGATCCAGTTTTGTTCGTCTTCAAAAACTGAGCACCTTTGCCATACATGACTTTTTAAAATTCCCACCTGGTAAGAAACTAATAGCTATGCGCGTTTGGAGACGAAATATTGAACACGTAAAGCATGATGTGAAAATCGAAAGCTTCCTTCAATAAAATGATTCTCTGGTCCATTTTACCTCAATTCACTGCTAGACTTCCACGGAAGCCGACTTTTCCTGCTCCTAATTACTGTTTTCCCTTGAAAAACAAACCCCGACCACGGTCGGGGCAAACCCCGTCCGCCGGGTGTCCACACGGACAAGCGGGCACTTCGGATTAGGAAGGGGGTTAATGCAATCGCACTTTTGGTCGAGGCGACCATCGAAATAGATGGTTAAACAGATATTTTAGGCAAAGCAGAGACTGTTGCCAATTTTTCAGTTGTCTAGCCATGAACGAAACGAAAAATGCAAATTTGGAACACTGTGCAAGGCGAATAGTTTAGTTTGGTCAGGTGCATAAGATGGACAAAATGCGGAACACGATTGCCGCCATTTCACGTGCTAAACATTTGATCGCTGGCTGATCGCTGGTTGATATATGTATTATAGGGAGACCAACCAGGGATCACGTAACGATCAACCTGCGATCAGATAAACTCATTTTGTAGAAATTCGCAAATTCAAACTCTAAATAACGAGAGTTGTAATAAGGCATGCCGCCTGCCTTACTTTGATTACGTGATGTGATAATTTCAGCTCCCCTCGGTCTGACCAGGTTTGAATAATTACTGAGAAGTCGACGGATTATGGCCTGCTCTTTCGCTCCACGAATATTCAAAACTCCCCACAGGTTCAGCCGGTTCGGGTCAAAAATGTCTTGGTCTATCCAATCGGCCCTAAAATGCATTACAAGGGGTACAAGCCTGTTCCTGTACAGTTGACAAAAGTACATAGAGTACGAACGTAGGTACTGTGCATACTGTACCACCTGCTATGTATTCACTACGTACGTAATTCACTTTGTAAATCGGATACCATAAAAATTTACACTTTTTTCCAAACCTCGAAGATTCCACCTGCAGTAGAAAAATGTGGACCAGCAAAGGATAAAGCCGCTTTGGTTGCTTCATGGTATTAGCTTAGCATGAAAAGTCCGACTCGCACGAAACGAATAAACAGCCACTCTTTTGGCAGAAAGTTTTTTCATCAGTCAACTCCAATCTAATGAATTTTCAATTTCGAGCACGGACTGCACTGCACTCTTGCGTTGTGGCCTGTCACCATATCAATGGCTTTTGAGGCCAGGATACCGCTATTATTTCGTGATAATTTAGCTTTGTGTGCAGGGCAGGGTAAGGTCGCCATGAAGGCTGTGCTAATATGCAGTCGCCGAACTCATTAGTAGCGAATGAGACAATATTGCAAGTTCATAAAAGACTTAGAGTAGTCGAGCATTGTTCGTTGGTTCTTGATGGTACAACATATACATACGTACTTGTAGCATCTTCATGTACGTAGGTAAGTATATGTATGTCAGTAAAAATAGAAATCATGAAAAATAATCACTTTGGTGTCTCCAAATAATATAGTTGACGTTTTTTTTTTCGGAATGGTTGGAACTAAACTAAGGGTCGGCTGGTTGGTAAATGCGAGGCGAAATGCGTAACCGACGAAAGTCATGATCACAATATCTAAAAGGTCTGCTATCTCTCGCTGTTATTGACTTTAGCAAGAAAGTCTTGATTGATTAAAAATCTCCATTATGGGGCCACTTTGTACGTTACGTTACATACCCTATGTGATGTAAGGAACTTTAGAGGAGAGAGTACCAGTACACTACATTACGCAGGAAGAAAGTGATAGTAAAAGTGGCGCCAATGTCAACTTAGAGTAATACCCTACGTACTGTATGTGAGTGCCAGCCAACTGTCGCCTTACCGTAACCCAATTACATACATATGTCGGTATCTTCTGAAAATATTTCTTGCACTTTTCCCTTTCTTCTGAGGGATAAACACAACAGAACCAATTATTGGTGTCAACGTCAAGTCAAGAAACAGTACTGTACCTGTATGTGACGTAACAAGAGGAGCTTATCCGACTTATGTGACGCAGTACTACCAACCAAAGTGGGCTTGTCAGTCAACCGTTATTTCCAGTTCTCTGCGAATTTTTCTTTTTTTCTAACCACTTAGCCTCACTTAAAACCATATTGACAGATGAGCATTGTACATATTTATTTATTTATCCAGCATTGTTCACAGACATCCGGCCTTGCACTCAAGTCTATAGGCTTTGAAAATCACGGATCTTATTTTTTGTCCTCACTGCAATGTTCAAACTTCACAGGTGGAATCGTCACTTTGAGTGGAAAAGCCACTTCCAGACGGTCGAGTTAGGCACTGGCAAATATTCTTGCGTCATCAACTGTTTTTGGCTTTCGTTTTGACCAGATTAGGTCGATTAGAAAGACAGTATGGATCGTCGCATCTTGAACCTCATTGCCTTGACCACCTCCATTATTACTGTAAAAACTTATTACAGTACAAACTGAAATGAGCCAGCATTTACAACACACGTAAAATGTAAAGTTCCCATTATTTTCGCTTCTTTTCAAGGTTTGCTACAGTCAACAAACGCCTCAGTGTTGCACTCAACTCTACAATTGCGTGGAGCAAGCCAAGGCTGCCGCTGGGATCACCTATGAATTCTTCTCGCAAAAAGATGCTTGTTTACAGTAAGCAGAAAAAGCATGGGGTAAAATGTGGGGTAAAATGGGGTACTATGGGGTAAAATGGGGTAATATGGGGTAAAATAAATACGTACTTATGTATGTACGTATGTACACATGTCTGCGCTTTTTTCCAGTTTCATATTTTCATGCGTACGCATTTACTTTTAAGACAGCAATTTCAAGCCCAGTGCGGGATCAATGTGAATACTCCAGTGAATCGATGCGATCAAAGTTTCCTGAACGCCAAAAACCAGTGTCAGCAGGCATGCGACACCTGCCGGCAGCAACTGCAATCAGTTCTGGACGCACGACCCCAAGTGGAACGCGACCAAATGCGCCAGATCTTCCAGACGTGCAGGTTAGGTTTGTATACAGTAAAGTATATGGTGTTGAGCACGTGCAAAGTAGGAATCCGCGCGACTTCTACTTATTTACGCGGGGTGGACGAACGAACCGCGCGAGTTGCGCGGTGGAACAACGTGAGTCTGTCTCTCTCTTTGAAGTTGATGGAAAGATGAAAATTTTCTCCTCCCGTTTTCCTGCGCGAGTTTGTGGATGTGCTCGCGATGCGACCGCGGCCACTTGCGCTCTCTGTGTAGCTCTTGTATTTGCGCTCTGCACTGTAAGTACAGTTCTATGTACTTACTTACAGTATGTAGGGTACTGTCGCGGTGTAAACCCGGACACGGGGTAAGCCCGGACACCTCAGCTTTTCTGAACTTGCCGCTTCTACAAATGATGAACATGATAGCTCATAAAAGAGGATAGTTCAAGGAATCGATTGGTATGTAGAATACTTGTCTCAACCGGTCGTATGGTTGCTGAGATGTATACTATGTACATAGGTGTCCGGTTTTACCCCGTGTCCGGGTTTACCCCAGAGTACAAAAAATAGTACACAAAATAACACTTCTTTCAGACAACAACTGCCCGTTAACTGCCAGCAATTCGGCAGGTCCCGCGGGGGTCGCAATCGTAACGGCGGAGGGGGATCAAGGTTTCGCGGTAATTTCGGTGGCGGTTTCGGAGGAGGAAGCGTTAACCCCAACACCGGGGGCGGAGTGCAGACCGTGCCCAACTTTCTGTCAGGATTCAATGCCGGAACCATTGGTGGAACGAACACCGGTGGTGGTTTCACTGGAGGAAGGAGAGGCGGATTTAGGGGCGGAAATTTCGGTGGTGGAGGAAATTTTGGAATTGGTGATGGTAGTAATGGCGGTGGTTTCACTGGTGGACGTACCAGCAGTCGGGGAGGAAGCAGAGGCGGATTTAGGGGAAGTAATTTTGGTGGTGGAGGAAATTTTGGAATTGGTGATAGTGGAATTGATGGCAATGGGTTCTTTGGAGGTAATAGGGGTGGAAGGAGAGGGGGATTCATGGGAGATAGAGGAGGGGGATTTAGGGGAGATAGAGGAGGGGGAGGGGGAGGGAATGGATTCAACTTTGTGCCATAGATTTACGGTGGCAAGGAAATCAAACGGTGAAGTTGTATGATCGATCAGGAAGGTTGTCTGATATTATTTTATAAATGTATGTATGTAGTACGTTCATACATATGATCATGATCACCATTAGTTCTTGGATTGTATAATAAAACCGGTGCCTGTACATTACAAGATGGTAGGGAGGTGCTATGCACTAACGTTCGCGGTGTAATATTGTCATTTTATCAGTAAAATAAAACAAAGTGCAAAGGTGACCTAACGTACGAACATATTTATTTATTTATTTATTTAATTTATTTATTTATTTATGTATTTATTTATTTATTTATTTATTTATTTATTTATTTATTTATTTATTTATTTATTTATTTATTTATTTATTTATCTATTTATTTTGATCCTCTCTGCATAGCAGTGAGTTCTCCTCAGTTTGTTTTTTGTTATTTTTTGCCATTCCTGCTATATCCTGCTGTCGTTGTCGTCATGTCCAGGCTACGGTTACCGCCGTGACGCACAGGAAAGAGTGCACGTGCACACAGAGTTCTGAGTGGAGAAACATCAGCTGACACTTCAACGCTGTTCCTTCCAGTTAATACGAGTTTGGTCTTGAATAAGTAAAAATAGCCTGACACGAATGGGTTTTGCATTGTTTTGAAGTGAAAAAATATAGGGTACTGTGGGGTAAACCCGGACACCTAGTAGTATATTTCAGCAACCATAAGACCGATTGAGACAAGTATTCTACCAATGAACTCTCCTCTTTAAAATGAGCTACTGTACCATGTTCATCATTTGCTGAAGCGGCAAGTTCAGGAAAGCTTAGGTGTCCGGGTTTACCCCACAGTACCCTACCTAAACCGTGACCGGATACATGTTCACGCTCCCTGTATAAATAGGTCTAACCTTACCAATTTACTAACTGTCTTTATTCGTCGTTTTGCGTCTATTTACAAAAGTTTTGTCCCTGTTTCCAATTCGTTGATTACGACAGTAATACTATAACAACAAAATGATCAGTCAAATCTGTGGACTCTTGCTCTTCACTGCTTCCTTCATTAATGTGAGGAGAAAATTTGCAAAGTAGAAAAGTAGGTACACAAAATGAATAATTAAGAAATCATGATTCAAAAACCTTTTTACAGGTTTGCTACGCCGGCCATACAACGCCCGAATGTTGTACTCAGAAGCATAATTGCATCGAGCAAGAAAAAGCAGCAGCAGGAATCATTAACGATGATTTTGAACAGAAACTGTCTTGCCTTCTGTAAGTACAGAAGTTCCTTCATAGCTACTTGTACACGTATGTACCGGTATGTACAGTACAGTACGTAAATGTAATAATAGGCGATAGACGCCTCTCATAAACATATAAAAATACAGGGTGTCCCATAATAAACTCCGGGGCTTTCCGCGATAATAACTCTAGAATGCGAATGCGATAATAACTCTAGAACTCTAGAATTCAATGCGGTTTTTTGCATTATGTAGCCAAGGCTTCAACTTAGAGGCATGCGAAATTTCATGATTCTACTTCAATTAGAACTGGTCCAAAACAGCTACATTCTCTAGCCCCTAATTTCTATGGACTTTCCCCCAAATAAACAAATTTTGGCACAATTTCTGGCATAGTTACTATCAACCCCTGCCAATTTTGCTCTAAGTGGTTCATAGCAATCCACTTGGCAAGAGAACTTGACGCGTGGACGTCAGTTCAAAGTCTGGAAGCGTAAATACAAATTTGGATTATCTTAAAACCGCAATTCTACAGTACTGAGGGAAAACCTGCAAAAACGGGACCAAAACTTTGAAGGCCAATAAAACCATAACCAATGAAGCTACGCAGATGAAATTTTGCATGTATCTAAGTTGAAGCCTTGGCTACATGATAGAAAAAACCGCATTGAAATCTGAGCTTTAACTCGAGAGTTATAAGCGCGGAAACCCCCGGAGTTTATTATGGGACACCCTGTATGATATTTGAAATCCTGACCATTACTTGATATTTTTATGCCGAATCCGAATATAGCCTATGCGGTACAAAATTATGTTCATTTTTGAGGCAGGAATTCCAAGCCCAATGTGGAATCACCATCGAGACGCCAGTGAATCACTGTGACCAGAGTTTTCTGGACGCGAAGCATCAATGCTGGCAGGCAAAGAGAGCCTGCCACGAACAATTGCGGTCTGCTTTCAATGGGAAAACTCAAGAGGAACGTGAGCAAATGCACCAGATCTTCTGGAAATGCAGGTTTGTTTATATTTAGTACCGTACATATAGTACTGTAATGATCCGTGTTTAACCCCATGGGGTTGTCAAAAAATTAGTGGGTGGTTACATATTATACGCGAGTCATTGCAGTGTGTACATACCGTACATACTGTACATATGTACTACATTACATACATATTGTACTTCCTAGCTTCTCCCTTGTCTTCGGATCTCTGAGCAGAGTTCACCCTGTCCGACTTTACCCTAGTTTAACCTCTGTTTACCCCTTCTTTACCCCTTGGTTTACCCCTGTCCGACTTTTCTAGATTTTTCTTACTGAGTGTCCAGTACGAACTCTGCGAATCAATAATGAGCTTTTTGCTTTCCAGGCAACAACAGCCAGACAACTGTCGCGGTGGCAGAGGTCACGGGGGCTACGCGAGAGGAGGAAGAGGAAGATTCTTCGGTGGAAACGACAACCGCGATGGGAAATGAATGATGGCAATGAGTCGATCAGCAGGGCTCGATCAGAAGTTATATTTGTTGCTGTGCTCATCAGGTGCTTACTTGATGTAGCGATATAGCGTGTGCGTATTTGATGCAAAAATTTTTTTACGTCAAATAGAAATACGTATGTACTGTACGCACATAAAAATTTACACTAAATGGCCGTCACTGTCATGTACGTATTTCAAGTTTTTTGTCAAACATTATTCTTCAAATAAAAACACTCTTGTGGCAGAAATACATAATATAGGCTTAGGCTTAGGCTTAGGCTTACCTAAGCCTATATTATGTACAGTATTTCTGCTTGTGGTGCGGCAGATGAGCTTTGTGTAAATTTGTTTACCATTGTTCGTAGATATCCGCTACGTCAAATGTAAAGCTCTTGAACTCACGGACCTTTTTTGTATGTTTAGTCGCTCACCTCACTTAACAGAAGGCCGGATTAAAAATTGTCGTCATTAATTTTGAGTGGGTAGTGGAAAAACAACTACAGTTAGTACTTAAAGGCACAGGTTCTATCAGTTGGGGTAGTGTACGCGTATTTTCCAAGTAATTTTGCGTGGTTTGTCTATTTTTCCAAAGTTCTGTACGGTATTTGCGAAAAAAAAAACGACAAAAAATATGGTTCGTCGAATCTGTGGACTCTTTGTCTTCTTGACCGCGTCTTTCATTAGTGTAAGAGAGATGCATACAGTAGAATTTTCTTTACAAAATCACTGGTACGCTTCAGACGTGCTCCGAGTTCGCTCCGAGTTTCGAAAGACTTCGTTTTGAACCGAAACGAACGTCAAGTACTCACACGTCTTCGACATAGAAACTCGGTAGTTCACACGCAAAGCTTCGAAAAACGGAGCAAGTTTGGTGCGAACTCGGAGATTTTACATGTTGAAGCATAGTCAGGGCTGCGAATTCGGACGAGTTCACGTCTGAAGGCTCTTATTGTAGGTACTGTAGGTAGATAATCGCAAAATTTCTAACCCTTTTTTCCAGGTTTGCAACAGCCAGCCATCGCCAGAATGCTGTAATCAGATGCAAACGTGCATTCAGCAAGCAAAAGCAGCAGCGGGGATCAGCGACGATATTTTCCAACAGAAGCTGGCTTGCATGCAGTAAAAGCTAAGCTCTTTCCTTTTCATGCAATTTTAACGCATTGTGTTTGCTTCTTCAACCTGTTTTCCATTATGGCTCATTCACATTTCGACGGAAATGCGTTCGGCGTACGCGCCCGGCACATCCGTGGTTATCCGGCATGTACAGTACTGTATTTGCACTTGTCGAGCTAAGGACCCATCGAGCGTACGCCAAGCGTGTATCAATATGTGAACGAGCCAAATATTTATTTTTGTAGTTTTAAGATTAAACTAATTTTAAGGCAAGAATTTCAAACCCAGTGTGGCATCACGATCAACACGCCAGTGAATCGATGCGACCAGAGTTTCCTGGACGCCAAGAGTCAGTGTCGACAGGTTAGAAGGACCTGCCGCGATCAAATCCGAGCGATCATCAGCGGCCGACCTCAAGCTGAACGGGAGCAAATGCGCCAGATCAAACGCACATGCAGGTTGGTCTTCATTTAGGCTAAGGGTAGTCACGACACAATGTCTACGTTCGTACCTACAATAATGTACCGTATCCGTACAGGAGAAAGACGTGAAGTCCGCGCTTTTCCTGTCCATCCCATGATGGGAAGGTGCATATAGTACATACGTCATGTTTAGGCAGACGTGACAGTACGGCACGTACATACATACTTGCGTACGTGTGCGTACGTAATGTACACACACTTTCCGTACACATTACCGTATGTATGTAAATTCAGTACGCTGGCAGCTCAATTATTCACAGAGTATTACTGTCGCCATGCATGATTTACTTTTGCAGGCAACAGCAGCCAGAAAACTGCCGCAGGGGCAGGGGTCGCGGTGGTGGTAGTGGCGAAAGGGGTCGCGGTCGCGGTCGCGGTCGTGGTGATGGGGACGGGGACGGAGAAGGTCGATTCGGGGGTCGCGGAGACTTCGGCGGTGGATTTGGCGGTAACGGCGGCGTCGACTTTGGTAGAGCAGGAGGGTTTGGCGGTGGAGGTGCCGACGGCAACGGGTTCTTTGGCAGAAGAGGAGGAAGAGGAGGAAACTAAAAATTAGTTGTTGACGAAGTTTGACAACATTGGTGATCATCGGGTAAAAGCAATGGATCTGTGTGTGTATGAGGAGGTGAAAAAGGAAAAACTGCTGATATAAAGGAGTGATTATTTTTCGATTAAATATAAATATCTCCCATAGCACATTTCCCATCAATCAATCAGTATAACGTGTGTACATAACATAGGGTATGATAGGATGCATGCAACCAGCAAAATAAAAAACCAACAGATGGGTTACGGTATATTGATTGATACAAACAAACATCACTATTGTAGGTACTGTAGGTACGTAAAGTACCCGACCTACCTACATGGAATACATACCTATGTATGTTACACTAGCGTATTGATTGACCAGATAAAAGAAAATAAATTACGTAACGTAGGTACGGTATTAATTATGCACATGCAGTGCCAGTAAATACGTACCTACGTATATAATGTACACAATACACAGTACATTTCATTGGCATTTTGCAATATAATTATTCTTTTGATTTTCGTGCCTATTTCATTACATTTTCACGTCGCTCTTTTCATTTGCTGCCATAACTGCCACCCGAGCCCATGCCTGAGTCCTGACTCTTCCAACGTCTCTGCATCTCACGCTGATGCAAGCCCATCATCACGGCCGGATCCATGTAGTAGGGTCGAGCTGCAATCATCAAAGAAACCTCGATTGCAACCGATTCAAATCATAATTGTAACGTACCGCTTTGATCGAAGTAGCCGCGATTGAACCCGACTCAGTTCCAATCAATTTGACCTCGATTGAAAGCCACATTGTACTAAAGCTCCAATCGAGATCACCTCGATTGCAAGCCGCTCAGTTTTAATCGAAGCAACCTCGATCGCAGCAACGCTTCACCTGGCAGTTGCCTCGAGGCTCCTGGACCGTTTAGGGCATCCATCGAGAAGACCCTGTCTCCCATCGGGCCGCGAAAGGATGAGCTTCGATTCCTTGGCGCTCCGCTGCCGAAGTTGCCCTCGAAGTAAACTGGCGTCTGATGCTGAGCCAGCTGCCTCAAATCCAGCATGGAGCTTGAGCTTAAAGGCTGCAGAGGTCCACGTCCCATCATTGGAGACCCCGGGATGTATCGCTCATAGTTCGACTGAAACAGAAAAGCAAAAGATTTTTCTCGGATCGGAAACACCTCGCTCACAACGCTCAACGCAAATGTTCGTGAGAAGTGCATCTCATAGTCATAATACTAATTTAAATAGCTCCAACCAGAAAGACTTCGATTCCAACGAGATGGAGCGCGCTTAGTTCAATTTGCAAACGACCTGCTTCGCTCGGAACTACCTCGATTTTACCAGCCGCAGTTGCAATAAAGTGATCGGTCGCTTCAATCGGAAGGACCTCGATTCAAACCGAATGAACAGTCAGCAAAAGCCTCACTCACCATTCCATCCGCCAGCATCGGATTGCTGCCGTACATCAACGGGAGATCGGCGGGGGCGCCGTTAACCATTGCCGGATGCGGAGGGTACACGGGTTCTTCCTTGCGAACGATGCGTTTGAAAACGCCGCCCCGCGGCGCGCGATTGTAGTGGTGCCGGGGCGGGGTGTTGGCGTATTCGGGGGGCATGTGCAAGAAGTTGCCGCCGCCACCTCCGTTACTGGTGCTGGGACCGAGAAGAGGACTGCTGGGTCCGGGGGCTCCGACGAAACTGGAACTGGGGGAGGAAAGATCGTTGTCTGAAAGTAATTAACCAAAATAAAAAAATCACATAAAAATTAAAAATTACGAAACCTCTTACCTATTTAAACTTACTTTCATTTTAGGTAGGTCTATTTATTTGTTTAGGTCTATTATTTAGGCTCTATTTAGGTACATATTTATTTATATAGGCCTATTAAACTTAGGTAGGCTTTCTTATTGGACTATTTATTTACTTACTTATTTATTTATTTATTTATTTATTTATTTATTTATTTATTTATTTATTTATTTATTTATTATTTTTTTACCTATTTATTTATTTTGCCCTTTTTGCCTATTTATTTATTTTTATTTACCTTGTTTACAAATTCATTTATCTAGTTACTACTTCCTTATTTATGCTGTACCTTTCGGCAGCACCAAATTCAGCAGCTCTATAGCCACCAAGTGAACCAACACGACCCAGCAGGGTGTCCGGAGCAAATCGTAGTGATCCACCGAAAACTTCAGGCACACCAGGCAGCACTTTTCCAGTCGCCGCCTGTTCGGCATCGGTAGGCGCAATTCCTGGACCAGAATTTCTTTGAATCGCCGAATGTCGAAAACCTAAACAATAAAAAAGTTACACAACTGAAACATTAGGTGACCGAATTTTCCCATGGCCGGGTTTACCCCACAGTACCCTACAGTCTACACCCTGAGAATCTTTCTTTTATGGCGATATGCGGTAAAGCGATTAGGTTGGTCGATAGCGACCCCGCGGTATTTATTGAACGTGTTGATCGGTGTCTGCGGGGTCGTCGACGTCATTGTTGCCAATTCTTCTTTTCACTCGCTCGGCTTCTTCGCTCCCAGATGATTGAACAAGGTTGACGACTGCGCAGACACCTACGTATCTAAACTTTCAATAAATACCCCGGGGTCGCTATCGACCAACCCAATTGTGTTACCGCAACTGGTCAATACCTTCACAGGTCTCTGAGCGATGACGAATAGATCATTGGGTCGGTTGCGGTAGAGAGGTTTAAGAAAAACGGGGCTGTCGCACATGCGTTTCGCCCAAATGTTGCCGTCTGGATCGATTTTTATCTTGACACCCTGCAGGATTTCGCTGAAGATTTCGTGGACAATGTCCATGCGATCGATATTCTCAAATCTCGACAGGCCGATCCTGCGCAAAACAAAACCTTTGGCTTGATGTACACTTACTGTACTGCATACGCTCCTTGGTACAGACAGGGTGTTCCTATGCAAATATATAATTATTAATGAATAAGAAATGCAACTAGGCCTCCATTAGGCCTAAATAAATAAATAAATAAATAAATAAATAAATAAATAAATAAATAAATAAATAAATAAATAAATAAATAAATAAATAAATAAATAAATAAATAAATAAATAAATAAATAAATAAATAAATAAATAAATAAATAAATAAATAAATAAATAAATAAATAAATAAATAAATAAATAAATAAATAAATAAATAGGCCTAGGGTAGAATGGGCTAAGTAGGAAGTTTAAAACACTTTACTTCAATCCGTCGAATTCTGCATCTGAGCCGTCGATGGTGATTACGGGATGCCTGAGATAGGCCTTAGCCGTGCGTCTATTGCCTTCCATTGCGATCAACTTTCCCCAGATCTGTTTCTCCAAATTCGGCAGCTTCTCGTAAACCTCCTTGAGATTGTCCTGAAAAGGCAGAACTACAGAGTGTCTCATAATAAACCGTCCACCTTTCCGTGCACGTAACTCTGGAACCACATCTTAGATTTTCATGCGGTTTTTTGTATTTTGTAGCCAAGGCTTCAAAAAGTAAGTATACAAAATTTCAACTGTGTGCTCCACATACTTCGGAGACTACGACGGTTTGAATCTCGAAGCTCAAAATCGACGTTTTCCTTTACTATGGAGAAAATATCGGTTTCAGTTTTTCAAGATACCGGCTGTTTCATGCGTTTGCTATGCTGGCACTGGCGATATTGCATGAGATACACATTTCCTAGCATTTTGGGACATCTTTCTTCATTACAAGGCTAATTTTATTTTGAATCATGCACAGAATTACCCCTAAATCGGCACTACCAGTTCGAAAAACCTTGTTTTTGACCGCTGGAGGAAAAAGGTGTTTGAGCAGCTTCCACTGGGCCTAGGAAGCTAAAATTTTGTACACATCTCAGTTGAAGCCTTGCCTACAAAATGCAAAAAACCGCATTAAAACCTATGGTGTGGTTCCAGAGTTACACGCACGGGAAGGTGGACGGTTTATTATGAGACACCCTGTATTTAGCTTGCAACGATTGCAATACTATTGCCGTATTCGTATTACAGTATCAAAGTTGTTTTGAATATTAGTGGGCTTGTACGGTACGATGCTTTTCGCTCAAACAATTTTTTCTGTTTTTCCACATGTAGTATTACGTATTACGTACGTGTGTGTGTGTGACAATTGTGATTTGATTTGATTTGATGTGTCACATGCCACGACACCATAAACCCTCACAACCCCATGCCTTCCATGACTTCAGGTCAATTACATGAAAAGTTTGCACAAATTCTTTCCCAATCCAAATAATAACTCGACAACACATGAAATTGCCCACGTGTACGCAGAAAATAGCCAAAATTTTCTTATAAAAAGGTAGGCATAGGAGGCATCCCCGAAATTATTTTTCCGTGCGTTTTGGATTGACAGTTGAATAGAACCGCAAACGACAGGTTTCTGAATGTTTGACATGCATTTTGCGGAAAGGAAGGAGAGAAAGGCGGCAATTTTCCCATCAACTTCTGTCGCCAGCCTGAACCGAGGTGACACGGATTTCCGAAATAATGTTTCAGTTTCATCCGTAATTAGGAATCGGCACGGAACGGATTCAGTGGAAAAACACAGCGAAAATTTGAGCTTTTGTCGATTTAGCAAAGCTACAGTAAGCTACCGTAAACTTTGCCTTTAAAAATAATACAGTAAAATTAAACTGGAAAAATTTTGGGCTCATGCCTCGTTCACCAGAGGTCCGTAAATCCGAACGTCCGTCCGTTCGTCAACCCGTAACGTGTCCCTCCGTCCGTCAACCCAAGTCCCAACACCACGTCAACCGTATTTATGGGTTGACGGACGGACGTAAGTGCGGATTTACGGACGTCTGGTTAATTAGGCAGCAATAACTTCCCAAATCTTTCCTCAGCTTGCTCATCCTTTCCACAGGTACGTACGTACGTACGTACATTACCTTTCATGCATGTACATACGTACATGTATGTACGTACAGTTAGGTACCTCCACAAACTTGTCGGGGTCCATCCAATATCTCTGACGGACCAATGAGCGCCGGCCGCTGGAATTCGACTCTTCGCTGCTCTCGATCGGCGAGCTGTGATTGGGCGAACAGGCGCCGCCACCCCCAGTCAACAGCTTCTGAATCACATCCTGCCGCGTTTGATACATGGCGGCGGCGTCACCGGTAGACTTCGGAGGGTGTTAAGTTTAAATTCGATCTTTCGATGAAGCAGCTGGCAGTTCAGAAGAGGTTAGGTCGATCAAAAATTTAGTTGCCGCCGCCGCCAGTAGAGTTCGGAGGGTCTTATTTTACCGGTAGAGTTGGGAGGGTGTTAAGTTTAAATTTGATGATCGACGAAGCAGTTGCGGCAGTTCAGAAGGCGTTAAGTCAATCAAAAATATAGTTGCCGAGTCCAGTAATCCAATGAAGTCTTCCCCTTGCAGCTCACGTTCCTTACAAAAGTATTTACGAAGTTGCTCTAGCTGTCTATGGTAGCTTAGCGGAAGATGGAATCAGCTGGAAAAATTGGGACGGTAGCTGAAAAGAAGAAAATTCAAGTTGGTAAAATTACCGACATGAGAAAACTGGTAATCATAATTCATCAATAAACTTCGCACAATCAAAATGTACTGTGTATGCCCTTGAATACCAAAACGAAACGACTAATCTTTCTTGCACAGTGTGCAGATTGCAGGTGGTGGCTGGACGTACCGTATTTTTGGGTGTATAGCCCCATGGGGCTATACAAAAATCGAGAGGTCTGATGGGGGGTTATACACTGGGGGGGATATACACTGGGGGGGGGGGGGGGGGGATATACATGGGACAAAATTTTTGTTTGTGAGACGTGTGTAGAGGCATGTTTTTGAGGCCAAAAGTATGTGTTTTAGGGCATAATCGCGGTCAAAACAGGGTTATTCTAGTTCAAGACATGCTCAGCTAAGCCTATAGGCATAGTAGCTTGGTATAGGAGTAGCTATAGCTAGCATATGACCAGCTTATGTAGGTAGGCTAGGTACCTTCCAGTACATGGGGGGTTATACACCAGGGGGGGATATACATAGGACAAAATTTATGTTTTGCCAATGGGGGGTTATACACTGGGGGGGGGGGGGATATACTCAGGGGGGATATACACCCAAAAATACGGTACTTATGTACGTACGTAGTATACGTACGAACACATGTAAACCGTCAAACCATGCAAAACGCAAGATCACAGGACAGCGTTCATCCTTCCCCAATTCAAATGCACCTCCCACCCAAATCCTTTCCCTCTACGTAAAAGATCTGCCTATTTGGGGATACGATAGTACGCGTACATACCTACCTACATTATACTCACCAATATACACAACACATTTACTTCGAAATATAGAGAGTACATAGAGACAGCGCCAGAGAGAGTTCATGTTCCGTCTCCGTGTTTCAAGGACTTTCGAGTAGGCGACTTAATTCTCAGGGTAGCGTGGGGTGAATCCGTGCACACTTTAGCAGTAAACGGAAAAGACAACTTATTGGAACACACCGAAGTTTGATAAAAAAGTACACAACGAGCAGTACAGTGAATCAAATTGAGATTAGAATTTACATACAGCGATAGCAATGCCGGAATTGCCCCAAGGCACCCGACGGCAACACATACAGTACACACACACACCAACCCTAAAAGAAACTCGCTTGAATTTGATATACTAGAGACCTCATACTACTATATACATACACATCAGATAGAGGGCACACATCCGTTCTGGAGATATGTGTGCAGGAGAGGATAGGATTGGAGTGAACTGGGTGTCCGAAAAAGAGTGAAAAATCGGTCCTGTCCATTTCGAGGACTTCTCTCTTCCTTTCGCTCTTCCCAGGGACAAGTACACGACAGTGTGTACATGAACGCCCTTGAAAATCTTGACGCGTAAAGTGTAGCACTTTTGGATATGTAGAGTAGACAGTAGTAGAGGAACATTGAATACATACAGGCAGGTTTATGTACAATGCCGACAATGATGAATAAAACCGGAAGAAACAGCACCATTCTTCAGTGAACTAGGATACCAACGAGTAAGCTTTGTCCATTTTTTGTACAAAACATATATAGTACAGTACGAACGTACTGTATACGTATGTACGTACTGTACGTACTGTACATACTGTACATACATACTTCTTATCGAGTATCTGCGTAGCTTCTTGTTCGTACATGCTAGTGTTGTATACTTGAGTGTACTAAGTAATAAGTAAGTAAAAGTAAAGTATAAGTATAGAAAATTTTAAGAAAAAAGTATAAGTATAAAATTTTCAGAAGTTTTAAGTACTCAGTACTTGCTCCCAAAAGAACCAAGTATAAGTAAGTATAGATTCGGTTTTAAGTACTTAAAACTCGCTCCCAAACAAGTAAGTACATATATAGACTTTTTGTAATAGCCCTGGTATGTACCGTCCTATAATACGACAACTTTTTTGTGTCATGCACTCAATATGAGTGTTTTGAAGGCATTGCATTCATTTTTATTGCAATTTGAGATGGAAATCATGGACAGATGAGCTATAGCAAGCATCACTTGAATGGAAAAGAGGCTTCGCATGTAGTGTTTGTTGTAGTTCATCAAGACTTGAGCTTCAAATAGTGCTGGCTTAGTGGGTGGGTGCCTTTTTACCAGAACAGGTAAACCCTGCCTTTGAGAATAGGCGTTCAACTGCTGCAGATGTTGCTGGAATTGCAAGCATTTGGATCAGCTATCTTGTACAGATCATCGAGCTTTGTGCGACTCCCAGAAGATGAACGGATCGATATCCCCTTCAAATGCACTGTTGTCGAGTATTTTGAAGTACTCGTCTACTTGCTCCCCCCTCCCAACTCTTGCTTGTTAGACAGTTATGTAGCTAGTCATGAGCATACCACCTGTTGTGGCCAGCAACAACAAAAATGACATGAAAAATGCAGAATCCTATGCGATCGTTGATACAAAAAATCGCTGAGAACACTACGCGAGCACCAAAAAATTCAAGTAAAAGTATAAGTAAAAGTATAAGTACTTGAAAAATTTTTCCAAGTACTTAGTAAGTGCGACATTTTATTTTTAAGTAAAAGTACTTATACTTGATCAAAAAATCTTCAAGTACTCAAGTACTCAGTACTTTTTCTAAAAAAGTATACAACACTAGTACATGCTGTAAAATGGGATGAGTTTTGCAATCTCAAAAAAATCGCACACCTTTTTCGGGTCAAGAAAGGGCTGTGAACGGTCAGTAAAAAATACTACAAGATGTACTATAGGTACCTAGGTATAGAAACTCAACGCGAACTCTTGGCCAAAGTGGTGCGCTTCAGACGTGCTACAATACGACTCCGAGTTTGCTCCGACCGAGTTCGCTCCGAGATGGCTTCGTTTTGAACCGAAACGAACGTCAATTACTCGTACGTCAATTACTCGTATGTACGTCAAACTCGGTTGTTCACACGCACGTTCCGAAAAACGGAGCGAGTTCGAAGCAAACTCGGAGATTTTACTTGTTGAAGCACAGTCAGAGCTTTGAATTCGGAGTTCACGTCTGAAGCGCACCAGTCAGAGTGCAGGCGTAAAGTTCAAATTAGAACTTAGAACCGGTGAACAGAATTTTGATCGAAAGACGACCGAATGAAGAAAGAGAATACAGTAATCCTTCCAAAATTGCGTTCAAAAACCATTCAATGAAGATACAAAAAGTCTCTTAAATACCACAAGAGACTGGCAAGCAAAAGTACGTAGGAGAAGAGATGTTTTTCACCACTAAAAAATTATTTCACCAGCAAGGTAAAAGCTCAGAAACCGTCTATGATACGTACCTATTTAGGCAGTGTGAGTGAACCACATGTTAACATAAGAGCCATAGAAAGAAGTCTGTGGAAAAGGAAAACCGCAAACCTGCCGACAAAAACCAGAAAATCAGAGAGAAAAGGAGACAATTTTCTCGAGAACGTAATCCAAATTTTGCAACGAAAAGAAAAGACGATAAATGTATACGTAAATCATAGGATAGACCCAAACAATACCATCAAAAACTTGCCGCATTGCCCATAGACATAAATTTTGAAGAGCAAGACCTTTGGCGACCTGAAAAAAATTTTGGACAATGTCGAACACCGAGAGATAGCGCCGCCTTAATGGAAGGGTTAAATCTTACGCCGTAATAGAGTCGCGCATAATTTACTCGCAAACTTGCGCATAAATGTATCGCGCAAAAACGTGGGGGATTGAATATAAGGTAAATAAATTACTGTGCGTTAAAGGTATCTCAGAACTCACCGCGCCATACATATAAGATGACTACGCCCTTCTGAGATCGGAGAAAAAATATTTTCCTTGCTTCGGCTATTTAGACCAGATCAGATCAGCAGATCCACATGTGCATGCACATCATAATATCGATGGGTGTACCTTATGTATGTACGTACATGTGCCAATAGAAGTAATGAGAGTTGGTTTCGAAAATAAAGAATCGTCATCAGGCCGGGTATTTGTGAGAGGGACATTATTCAAACATGAGGATAGAACCACCGCAGTCCACGCACCTGAAGTCTGAAATTGACCCAGAAAACATTGACAGAATACACCAACGTACACAAGTACCTAGGGTGTGTATTATGTACATTACATGCACACTTCGCTGAGATTTTACCGGAAGCTCCCAGAAAAAAATAAAGTTTTTCGGCCCTGGAAAGGATGGAGAAGTGAAGTTTTTGGCGCGAATCGATTTTCCTCGATTTCTCTGAGCCTTGGAATTGTAACGCCTGGGTTATACCCTGATATTATCCTATAAAGTCATTAGCTTTCACTCATAGCTTTCTTGAGGGTGGAAAATCGTTCACATAGTAGTTCATGTGCATTAGGCTACAGTAATCTAACACAAATTTAGTTTAGTTCGAAACATGCTTCCTATTTCAAGAAGTCAAAACTAATGCTTGTCCTGTTTGAAGAATTCAAACCAATGCCATAAAATAAAGACGACTAACCAACCATTGACCACGCAAAGAGAATACTGTACCTATCTACTACTGTGTACGTACGTAGGTACTGTATATCAAAATGAAACTCCAAAAACCATTGGTACTACGGTAATGTTGCCCGCCGCCGGTAGTGAGATATACAGAGAAGTTTTATTTCCAGAAATGTTACGGCTGGGCGCCTCATTCATACATGTCTAATAAGTTGACGAATAATTTTGTTAGCGCTAATTTTCCGGAAGTTGTGCGAAAGATTGCGAGTAAAGTCGTCAAGGTAGAGTAGAGGCAAAATCAAAATCGCATTGACCCAGTTGGATTGAGGACCTCCCAGTGCGGAAAGGAGAAAAAACCGATGAGAACGCAAAGCATCCCCCTTCCATAACCCGTGGAAGTGGGGCCAATATAGTTGGACCAATTTTCTTCACGAAGTATCCTCCCTCCCTCCCTACGTATACTGTACCTACGTGCATTTTTTGCAAAGTACGCAAGCGTAAGAAGGGCGAGAAATTATCGGAAGCAACGCACAACGCAGAAGACTTTTTATTCTTATCAATTTCGACGACCTCCGCATTATCAACAAATTTGACCGTCAAACTTAGTTTGCCGCTGCGTTCACTCACAATGATTGACGATTCAAATCAAATTTGTCAAACTTGACTAATGTGTCGCTTTGAAATTAACTTATCTAATTTTGATTTGTTCGACGATTTATGTTGCGATTTGTGTCATTTGCTCCTTGGGTGGTCCAGGTAAACTGATCACAGGGGGGGGGGGGGGCGATTAGATTTTATCAATTCGAGAGAACACAGTATGTAAGGTGTAGTACAGAGTGTCTCAAAATAAACCGTCCACTTTCCATGCATGTAACTCTGGAACAACATCTTAGATTTTCATGCGGTTTCTTGTATTTTGTAGCCAAGGCTTCAACAAGTAAGTGTACAAAATTTCAACAATGTGGTCCTCATGCTTCGAAAATTACGACGGTTTGAATCTTGATGCCCAAAATCGACGTTTTCCCTTACTATGGAGAAAATATCGGTCCTAGTTTTTCAACATACCCTCTTTCATGCGTTTTCTATGCTTGGCACTGGGGATAATGCATGAGATTACACATTTCCTAGCATTTTGGGACATCTTTCTTTATTACGAGGCTAATTTTATTATGGACCATGCACAGAATTACCCCTAAATTGGCACTACTAGTTCGAAAAACCTCGTTTTTGACCGCTGGAGGAAAAAGGTTTTTGAGCAGCTTCCACTGGGCCTAGGAAGCTAAAATTTTGTACACATCTAAGTTGAAGCCTTGGCTACAAAATACAAAAAACCGCATTAAAATCTAAGGTGTGGTTCCAGAGTTACAGGCACGGGAAGGTGGACGGTTTATTATGAGACACCCTGTACATCTACAGAGCGGATAATTATTTTAAGCTCAGTGCACAACGAACATCATTATTTTATTGTTTTGCAAATGGAAGTTACAGTACCCTCTGACTATGTAGAGGCCAGAGAGAGTGCATTGTACGTGTGGTAAAAGGCTAAGCGATAGTGTTCAATCTTGTTCCCAATACAATACGTCTCGTCATAAAAGCAAACCACTTTGCCATGTATTTCAAAATTTAATATTCAACGCCCTGCCATTTTTTTCCTGAAGCCCAAAAGCTGTATAATAAATTTCTGTCGCGGCTTTCAAAAGTTCCTTGTCTGACAGTCGGCAGTAGTATTGCAAATCCAGTACATTCATTAGGCGTTATTATTGGAGAAAAATACAGATTTACGTAGATTTCCATAATCTACGTTGAACGTCGATATCTGCGTTGAACGTCGATGTCTGCGTCGAACGTCGATATCTGCGTCGAACGTCGATATCTGCGTTGAACGTCGATATCTGCGTCGAACGTCGATATCTGCGTTGAACGTCGATACATATCTGCGTTGACAGCGTTCGTTGTGAACGGGCCATCAAACGTACCACTCATGTGTTTACAGGGGTATAGATAGATAGTCAAGAAATTTTTGGGACAGCAAATACCGGTAGTATGTACGTAACGTAGCGAAGCGTAGGTGGCTAAACCAAAACGAAGCTCAGCGTTTTTTATTTTTAGTGCTAATCCTACAGAAATTTTGGCGTCCCCAACCGCCATATAGTACTGTATATACATATATATTGTGGCGCAAAAAGTTTTTGGGGTGCACTTGTTTGCACCCTCACGTTCTTCCTGTCTATCTATACCCCAAGAGCAGTACGTCATACTACCAAATAATTGTTGGTGGGTTTGGCTTATACAGAGAACTGATTGATTTATTCGAAAGTAAAGGTTACACAAATTAAAGAGTTATAACGGTACACCACTCATCTTGTTCAGATTATGTACAGTACAATATACGGTAAACGGCTACAAGACCAACAGGGCCAAAAAAGACTTGGGAGGAAAGACCAGTCCGTGCTGTATAGCCCCCTCGTACATAATCTAGCCCCCTAATCGGCGACTATCGTTTTCATAGCCCCGGGGGCTATATACGAGGGTCTACAGTACGCATCGTCATCAAAGCAATCAACGCATTTCAAAATTTAAAATTCAATGCCTGCCGTTTTTTCCTGAACCCAAAGCTGCATAAAAAGTTTTTGTCTCGCCGGCTTTCAAAAGTTCCTTGTCTGTCAGTCGGCAGTATTGCAAATCCAGCGACCAGTACAGTCAGTTCATTCATATCCAGTTTGGTTCTTCCACCCGTGAAAACGTGAACGCCTGCCTTCTATTTCTCTACTCTGCAGTCTGCATCATGCACCGTATTTTGCATCGCAGTTTTGCATCGCAGTTTTTCTGCTATTGGGTACGGCTTCCGATATTGTACCATACCAAGATTACATAAGGAAAGAGAGAGTATGTTAGCTCGTACATATTGGCTTCATGTTCCATGCTACGGCCGTTTTGATCCCAATCGGGAGCCCGGGGCCCCCGCGGGGGCCCCCGTAGATCGACGTAAAATAGAGATAGGGATCCCCCGATTGGGGGCCCAGGGCCCCCGATCGGGGGCCCGTCTGTGAAAAAAAGAAAGAAAAAGAGAACGAAAAGAAAGACAGCTCTAATTTTGCATGCATTTTAAAGGGGCCCCGGGGGGGGGGGGGGGGGGGGGCCTGGGCCCCCGATTGGGACGAAAACGGCCGTAGCATGAAACACGAAGCCAATACTACTGTAGCTGACATAGTCTCTCTTCCCTTATGTAGTCTTGACCATACGTACTACAAAGTAAAAATATAATTTTTTTATAAAAGTGAGATTTCCAAATTAAATTTCTTAATAGGCAGCCTGGCTCCATCTTCACTATCGGCTCCCGCGAGGCATGTTGAGGGCAATGGTGGCGCAGGAAACGGAGGAAAACGTCTGATTCGGGCTGCAAATCCTGGCATGCCCTGCCATGCTCCACCCTGCCCTCCCTGCAGCGATATTAATGATCCCTTGTGCTGTTTTCCTGGGAATCCATATTGCCCACCTCTTGGACAGTATGGAGACGAATAAATTACGACCGCCAAAGAGCAACGACGGCGCTTTCGAGAAACAAAAGGCGCGATTACTTTAAAAAAAAGTTTACAGAGGAGTACCTAGGCCTGGTATATAGATTAGATAGTCAAGAAATTTTTGGGACAGAAATAAGCGCGTACCGTAGGTGGCTAACCAAAACGAAGCTCAGCGTTTTTTTATTTTTTAGTGCTAATCCCAAGAAATTTTGGCGTACCTAGCCACCATTTTTATTGGGGCGCAAAAGTTTTTGGGGTGTAAAGCAAGCTTGCGCCCTCACATTCTTTCCTGTCTAGATATATCAATACCCCAGGTGCAGTACGTGATTTACTACCAAGAATTGGTGGGTTGGTTTCTATACAGCGAGAGCTGATTGAATGGAATTTCATAAAACGAAAGTACCTAAAGGTTTCACAAATTTACAGAGTTACGGTATGTACAGTACACCACTCATATTGCTCAAATTACGTACAGTACAATACGTATACGCTAACGGCTACAAGAGTTTGCCTGCATAGTTTTTGATTACTAACACTTTACGCGAAATATGGCAGAATGGCACTTAGGTAAGCTGAGCTTAGTCTATGACTCTATTGCCAGCCCTATTGCATACACAAACATTGGCCACCAAAGTTGAAAGGTGCACATGCACAGCTAGCAAACAGCTACTGTGTCACAAGCACCAAACTTATACGTACCGCACATAAACTATGTTGGCCCATCTGGTGTAGTTCAGTCTCAGTAATAATAGCGAATCGGTTTTCTTGGCGGCGATGGACTCATATCGATAGCCGGAGGAGGAGAGACCTGCTGTTGCGGCATTTGTTGAAGTTGGAACTAAAACAAAACAATACACTCTATGCTATCTAGTATCACATGCATGCACTATCATTTATTATGTCATTTACGTACACAACAGGTGTCCCAGAAAAATGTAGGTAGATGACATTTTTCACAATCCTTCCTTATTTCTTAAGTTTTACAGTAGGCGGGAATATTTTCGGATGGACGGCTTTTCAATCATTTCGGACGAAACGTTGGACAAAACTGTGGCAGGCACAGCAAAATACCTTAAAGGGGAACTTTGGGCGGAAAGTTCTGGGTAAGCCTGCATGGATCATTCGATAGAGCTTGAAAAATACTTCAAAACGCACCAAGTCGCATCCCTCTACGTTGCGTCGTTCCTGAGTTAGAGGCAAAAATGGATCTGTGAACGAGAAAATGCACGCGAGAGCATGTATGTAGGTAGCTCGCTAACCATTACACGGATCGGCATAATTTTGCTACCACCATATGCTCCACGTTGAGTTCTACATTTTTGTTGTATAAAGTTTTGCTGTATCTTCACTGCCTGTGGCATGGAAAGTCAAAAACCGTGTGTAATTGCGCAGTTAAACACGTACAGTATATTTCATGGACGTACGAAATGTGTTTAACTGTGCAATTACACACGGTTTTTGGGGACGCGCGCAGACGCCGTCCCCATTCAAGATAGCGGTGAGGAAAAAAGTTTATCACAGTCAACCGGAATGTCTGTCTGTCTGTCGGTCGGTCGGTCTCTTTTTCCACCCCAACGTCAGTACTGTATGTGTATGCACTGAATGATATAACTACGTATCAAATCAACCCACAGCGGCATTCCAGAGTACTGGCAGTCGTGTGCAAGATCTTTAATGGATGCCTGGGCCGGTTTGTAAAGCTTTAGCCTTACCGCGCGTTTTTCTATTCAGTAATGACGTGATCAACTCATAGGTCTGCGGTCTAGTGTTATTTCCGTATTACTCAGTTTGTGAAAAGAAATCTGTTCAGACCACACTGTGTTTTAGGATCCAGTCACGCCTTTATTTTGATCCGAGTGCATAATGCACTGAGATACGTACATAGTACATACTGTACATCCGTGTAACAAATCAGCCCAATAAGCGCATGCTATTATAAAGCTAGCTGGTCACCTGTAAGCCGATTTCTTGGCGCGCACTTTTTATTCACTATTGTCGCGGAAGGCAGAATACATTATCCCTTTAGGAGGGAAATGTCACACATGTGTGATCCTACAAATAGGCGTCGGATATTTTTTTATCCTACAATTTGCCGGATTTTGCTGAAAAGCTGAAAATTATGGATATGCTACTATGTAGAAAATTATGGATACTATGAATTATGGATCCTACTATGAAAATTATGATCCTACTATTGAAATTATGGATATCCTATTATGGAAGTTTTGCCGTCGAAAACAATTTCGAGTTTGAGGATACACGTTGTAGGATGATCTGACTTTTTTTTCAAAATCCTACAACCCAAAATTTTCCCTCCTAAAGGGTTATGATATTCGCGAGTTGTTCATACTTATGCATGCACGTCTACTACGTAGCTACGTAGTACGTACGCACCATAAAGGCTTCCTATGCTATTATGCTGTGCTACATATGTACAGTACAGTACAGCAGCTTGCCTGCGCTCGTGTTAGCGAAGAAAGGGCGCTAAAGGCAGAATAAGCAAAGAGATTGATGAGAATAATTTAGTTAAAGCCACAACCTAAACCTGAGAGAGACGTAAGCTCTTTCTTGGTCATTGCACGCTTTTTTACGTAGCCTTGCATGTTTGTACAATTTGGGTTTTGTTTTGTACTATTATTCTCGAAAAGGTTGCAGAAAAGAGTGCAAGTACTAGGTATGTACATACGTACGTACATACGCGAAATGACAGAGACTGCAAAAGTTTTGTGCATATGACAGCTGACGCGAGGTACAAAGGAGGTAGGTACAAAATCCAGGACTAGGAATGCAATCACGACAGTTTTTTGAACGTGTCAAACAAAATGTCTGTAATGAACAACATATTTTTGAGTCGAGTCATATCCTGCATGCAAATAACACAGTCAGTTTGTTCCCCCGCGTCCCCATATATTTTCCATCTTGGAAAATATACAAACAATGGTTAGCAGCAACGATGGAAAGTTAATGTGAACGGCAGAGCCAGCTCTGGGCACAAATCGTCGCCTGAGTGACAGAACGTTCTAACTGCAGAATTTTTTTTCTGAGAAAAAGCATTTTGAAGTTTGAAAGGCTTGCATAAAATCAGGTATTGCCTCCTGAATGTTCAAACTTGCATCATCAGTTAGAGCATCAAAAGGAGCATCCAGCAACCTGAAAGCCTTCTCTTTTATGCCTTTCTATTTGGTATAGTTGACGATTTTGCAGTTAGAACAGGGAAATTTTGTATGGGGACCTCACAGATTTTTTCACCTCAGAACGTTCTAAGTGCTGGTTTTTCCTGAAAGCAGAAGTATTCTTAGGAAGTTTGGCATGTAAAACATTGGAAAAGCTCATAGATATCACGTTTGTTACTTATTCTGGTTATCTGAGTTGTACAAAGAGAAAAATTTACGATTTTTCTGAAAATAATCATCAACTTTGAAGGGTGTGTACAGATTTCTAACAAGTTTTGCGAGCATATTTTGCATATGTACAGCTAGATTTAGTCTAGATGAACACATCCTGCTTGCTTGTTCTAGCTTTTCTTGGCTGATTTGGTCGTTTTGAGTTTTTGAAATCTTGAAAAATCATTGAAATTTCAGATAGAACGTTCTGTCATTGAGACTTTTTGAAAATTTCAACAGATTTTTGCAAAGAAAAATAAGACCATATTTTGCATTCCTGATTGCAACAGTCACTATAGGGGGAGGAAGGCAACTCAGCTAATAGCTCATAAAACAAAAATCACAATTATCAATGCCTGTACAATAAAAAATTGATTTTCAAAAGTGGACACAGATAGAACATTCTGTCATGAAACACCCTGGCAAATAGAACTTGGCATGATGTTTGTTTTGGGCTCAAATGAGCAGTTTGGAGCAAAATAACGCTCTCATATGAAAATCTATGCATAAATAAGTCATCTGGTGCCCACAGCTCGTTTTTCGCAAAAAGTGCAGTTAGAACGTTCTGTCACGCAGACGACGAAATGGGCAGAAGGCTTTTTGGGTGGCCTTGTTGGCTTCCCATGCCGCAGGCAGTGAAGATACAGCAAAACGTTATACAACAAAAATGTAGAACTCAACGTGGAGCGATATGGTGGTAGCAAATTATGCCGGTTGGTGTAATGGTTAGCGAGCTACATGCTCTCGCGTGCATTTTCCCGTTCACAGTTGCCTCTACCCTAACTCAAGAACGACGCAACGTAGAGGGATGCGACTTGGTGCGTTTTGAAGCATTTTTCAAGCTCTATCGAATGATCCATGCAGGCTTACCCCGAACTTTCCGCCCAAAGTTCCCCTTTAAACTTTACGGACCAAATTTTTTAGTCCGTTCGAAAATTAATTTCCTGATCGTTTACAATAGTTGTTCCCTTTTTTACCGCCGGTTGCGACTGAAATGTTCCCGGTGACGCGTAGATGACGGACGGGGCGCGATCGCGCTGGCGGCGACTTCGGCGAGCTGGTGGGGGACAACAGGCGGTCCAATTGTAGCACAGCAGAGCAGCGCTCGTGATACTGAGGATGGCTGGAACAAAAAATAACAAATAACCATGACAGTGTAGAAATGACGTCTGTATTGTAGGTATGTGTAACCTAAGTACCTACATACGGGAGGGTAGCTTTCATGATTTTGCGCAAAAACATACCCAACAATGCAAAACACTTTCCCTCTCTCAAGCATATAAGAACTCCGAACTCACTCCGAATTCGGAGCCCTGCCCTGAGTATGCTTCGCCATGTAAAATCTCCGAGTTCGCTTCGAACTCGCTCCGTTTTTCGGAACGTGCGTGTGAACAATCGAGTTTGTAATTCGAAGACGTTCGCTTCGGTTCGAAACAGTCATTCCTAACTCGGAGCAAACTCGGAGCACGTCTGAAGCGCCCCACTTACCGTATTTTTGGGTGTATAGCCCCTTGGGGCTATACAAAAATCGAGAGGTCTGATGGGGTTATACACGGGGGATATACAATGGGGGGATATACACTGGGCAAAATTTGTGTTTTTGAGAGGTGTGTAGAGTAGAGGAATGTTTTTGAGGTCAAAAGCATGTGTTTTAGGGCATAATCGCGGTCAAAACAGGGTTATTCTAGTACAAGACATGCTCAGCTAAGCTTATAGGCATAGTAGCTTGGTGTAGGAGTAGCTATAGTTAGCTTATGACCGACCAGCTTACATAGGTAGGCTAGGTACCTTCCAGTACTGGGGGTTATACACCAGGGGGGGGGGATATACACTGGGCAAAATTTATGTTTTGCCAATGGGGGTTATACACTGGGGGGATATACAATGGGGGATATACACCCAAAAATACGGTACTGTAAACTGTGGCGACGATGAGGAGGAGGACGGACATGGCCAGATTGGAGTTGGCCAGCTGGCGCAGAAGCGGCGGAATGGCGGTGTTGAGCTTGAGGTCGGAGTAGTTGTAGCGGTCGACCCAGTAGGCGAAGATGCCGGTGAAGGCCGCGGATGAACCGACCAGACCCCACGTGATCACGCAAGAGATCAGCAGCAGAGCCTGGAACAAAAACCACATGACTGTGTAATGCTTCGTCTATAAGCCTAGTACATGTACCTCCCCGTAGTTGGTGAGCAGAATTATGCCTACAGCTACCGTACATCAGTCACAGGTCACAGGTCACAGTAGTCAAAAACAAAATGGCTACCCCACCCACCCGCCATTTCCAAAATGAATCGCCCCGAAATGGTCAATGCTGTGACTGAATACTAGCATAAAAGTCTGGTAAAATTTCGTGCTAATTTCTTTTAGCTAATTAGCTTGGTATACATAGCCTACACCTACAGTAGCTACTGTACATACAGTACTGTACATGTAGATACGCACCTGGTAAGCGAAGACCAATCCTCTGCTATGACTCTTGGACAACGCCGCCAGACCGAGGGAGCAGGTGACGATGGCGAAGAGACTCTGCCACAAGGCGGTGCCCGCTTCGCAGTTGATCGCGTACTGCTCGCACTGCCCGGCCACCTTCAGCGGATAATTACTCCAACAGTTGCGAACGAAACTCACCCCCACGCCCAAGCACGCGCCGCCCATCAGGAGCAGCAAAACGGCCAGAAGTAAAGGGGTAGTCGGCAATGCATATGATTTTAAATAGGGAGCAGGGTCATTTACTTCGTTGATCCCTTCATCGACCTTCGTGATCCTGTCAGATCCCTTTGAACAATTTGAGTAAAAGCTAGCGTATCTTGGCTCCTCTCGTTTAGAAGTCTCAAGAGCTTCAACACAAGCAAAAAAGCAATTGTCAAAAGACATTTTCCCTGTGAAAAATGTTCACGTATGAAAAGCGCATTGCCAGATCGAAAACATTTCTATTTTCATAGCCTCTTTTCTTTTGGTAAAAAATAGTTAAAAACCGTCAACAAAATGTTTTGAAACAAATGACACGCCCTCACTCCTTACATATTGGCAGAGTACCCCTTTAAATTGGTGATAGCCAGGCTTCTCAGACAGCCTCGATAGTGGCGAATGTACAAGTTCCTCTTGCGGCGATAAATGATGGGTGCCTCGCCTCTGGAAAAGGCAAGATGAGGTTCGGGAGGCAGGATGGCAGCAGGGGAGGGCAGGTAATAACCGTTTTGCGCAGGCGGCGCTTTCGAACTGTATCCATAACCGCCGCCATTGGCTGCGCTACTGTAAAATAGTGTTGTCAACAGTAATAAAAACTTTACCGTTTTACCGGCTGTACAGTCGCCATTTTTCGGGGACGGTACTGTTACTGTACTTTACCGTCTGTTGCTGGCGGTTGTCGTTTTTAACCAGTTTCCGCGGTTATTACCTTCGAAAATTTTAGAATTTGTGAGACGATAATTAATTACCGCGCGGTAATTTTACCGTCTGCCTGCCTACTGCCGGTAAATTTACCTTAATACTTTTCTGCCACTGTAAAATTTCGTTGACAACACTACTGTAAAATCCACCTCCACCACTCTTGTAGTAGGCGTCTCGACCAGCCATACCACCTGCTGGAAATAGTGATGGCAACTGTATCAGTTGCTGTCGACGATCAACAGAATCTGAACAAGCAGAACTTGCTGGATAAAGTATCACTTGAACCATCTTACGACATGGTCAAATATCTACGTATATCTGACAAAATTCTAAAAGGAATAGGCTTATTCTGCATGTACAGTACCTATGTACTTTACGCTACATTGTGCTTCAATAGCCCAGAAAAACGTAATAAAAATAGGCAAAACGCAAACAGACATAAAACTGAGAAAAATTTACGTCAAAAAGTTCTAAAAATTTTATGAGAAAAACATGAGTGAATATTATGCTTAAGCCGAGAGGAAGAACAAATTATTGTAGATTCAGACGGGGTCCTAACTACACACACTACCACATACGTGTACGTGAATGCCATATTGGTCTGCTACCAGATTTATGTACCACATACCCTACGTATACTACATGAATGCCAAATTGGTCTGCTCTGCTACCAACCAGATTTATGCTCCATCAGGTTTAAAAAAAGTCGCGCCACCATACAAAACTCAGAACATGTTTAGTGATCTGCAATAGAGCTAAAATGAAGGTCATACTCACAAGCGCTGTGCGTATGCGCACAGCTTTGTAGGTGTAACAACGATAATCCTTATCAAAGTAGGCAACACCCTCTTGAACACACAGTGAATGTAAAGCCAGCACCTGAAGTGCATTTCATGACTAGGCAAACATGCCCACCAACAACTAAGGATAAGGATGAGCTGCACCCATAGGTATGCATGTCAGTGCAGCTATTGACTAGTTGCGCTAAGCTCCTGGGTGGTCGAGAGGTACCCCTGCAGTATTTAATGAATCTTTGGACAGGTGCGAGCTAAAAGAAGACATCAAATGACGTCGATACCACGTCATCACCTCCTATCTAAACATTTACTAAATAATGCGGGGCCACCTCGCGGCCACTCAAAAGTCGTAGCGCAACTGGTCAATAGATGCGATGTAACGCCCTCATTTGTTGACCGAGTTCTTTCTTTGCAAAAAGTATATTTTGTAACATGTCAGATACAGCTAGTTGTCAAATGTGAACGTTTTGTAGCTCAGCATGCTACACTGCGGTATCAAACATCTAAACCATTCACTATCTGTAACAACATTCACACGCACAGCTATGTACACTGTATCTTACAATGTACAGTAACGCAAGTAGAACACACCCCTTTATTTTATAGAACATTGTGCACTAGTAGCAGAAAAATGCATTCAGTGTCTTTCTTTCTACCCCGCAATAAAACACGTATCATGAAATATCGTACACTGTACATCAATATATTGTACGCTGTGTTGTGTATGTGTAAAAAAATTACCTCTCATTATTCAGATTCTACACCTTTCCTGGCCCAAGCTATCACACTCTTGTGTATAAACAAACAAGACTGCAGCCAATTTACAATTCCCCATCCAAAAATAAAAGTCTACAATCAATGCAAGCGAATCACATGTCAGATCTCTCATGGCTCATTCACATAGGCAGGAAAATGCGCTCGGGGTACCGATTACTGTTCATGCCATAGCGTGTGTGGAACCATGGGCACGCCTAGCGTACGTCCAGCGCATGTCTCGATGTGAACGGACCATCATTTGACAGCACTGTATGTGTGGTAAAGTCGCAAAGGGTAAAAGCGACCAGGCATCGCTAGAAATTCCTCAAGGTGTGCCAACTTTACCGCACAGTACCGACTATTCAGTGATAAGTCACCGGAGATATACATGAGATAGTGCCCTCTGCCTTCTGCCTACAAGCCTTCATGGCTGATTCACATAAATAGGACGAAAATGCGCTGGGCGTACATGGCTGTCCATGCCCTTGCGTGTGTACATATAAACCATATGAACTCGCCGAGCGTACGCCCCAGCGCATATCTCCTATATGTGAATGAGCCATGACTTTAAAAAAACTACTACTACTGCCCATTTCCACTGTCCGGGGGTGCCGAGGGCTGAACATTGCTGCTGTACAAATCCACCATCTGCTGTATATCAGCGCGACACAGCGGGCAAGACGTGACCGATTTGGCACAGGCTGTACAGCAGCAGACGTGACCGCAAGGAATGAACACCTGGGAGCACTGAAACGAACAACAACAGAGCGAGCTTGGCTGGGGTACGCCTACGTACAGTAGGGTACTATGGGGTAAACCCGGTCATGGCCTGGGCATATCGGGTGTGGGTCTTTGCCTTGGGTCTGCCTGGGCATACCCCTGTGAGCAAAGGATATTGGATCTGGCCTGGGCATACCCCTGTGAGCAAAGGAGAAACGGTAGCTTAGTGGTAAAGAGGTGGGTAATAGACACATGCGTGGGTTCGATTCCTAGCAAAGTCAACATTTTTATTCTTTTTCAAATAGGACAATATGTGGTACCTACACTTTGCGTGAAACTGTGCGCTTGTTTGTACCCAGGAAAAACAGGCTAATGTTTCAAGGAAATCAGAAAAGACGCACACAGTCGCATCATCAGTCAATAGGCGTCGCCAACTGATGTGTAAAATATCTTTAAAAGAAACAGAGCTACACTCTAGGTGTCGTAAGTAGCCTTAAGTGACATAATTTTGTGGTAGAAAATTAAAAAAAAATTGGAGTCGAACCCACCCAGACACGTCTAGGAATCGAGCCTCCTCCGCCTTCCAAGCGAGCGCCCTAGCCACTAAACCACCGACGCACCTACTTGTATGCACCCTATCCCATTCAACTCGTAACTCTTACTTTTTCTGCCAGACACACCACACACTCCAATTCGAATCTCGCAACCACTTTCTCGATCGACTGATCTTTAGGAACCACAGGAGCAGAAGGTTCCCTTTCCTGAGTCCCTGACACAGACTCCGCTTTTGCTTTAGTAGTCTTCTTTTCATCTTTGCGCTGTCGATATCGCTCAATTTCCTTGAGAATCGCCTTACGCAAGCCCACCTCGTAGATGCCGATCTGAAAACAAAAGAAATACAAAGAATGTAAAAAGTTTATCGAGAGAATACGTAGGTTAGGTTGTCGAATGCACAAATAAAAAAATTCGTAACTTCGCAGTAGTGCGCGCCAAAACTCACGAGTTGCACTAAGCGTTACAATAGTCTGGCCAGTAGGAGTTGGCACTTGGACTCAAATCGTCCTGCGTAGTTTGCATGTACTTCTGCTAAATACGAGTACACGAAACGTGGACAGAAATCCGTATTTGTGAATCTATTTTACGCAACGCGACTTGAGTCCGAGTGCCAACTCCTACTGGCCAGACTACAGGGTGTCCCATAATAAACTCACCGGCTGTTTGTGTCTCTATCTCCACAGTGGGGTGTCATTTTCAAAAGCGGTCTTTTGCAATTAGTAGCCAAGGCTTCAAAGTTTATGCATGCAAAATTTCAACTTTCTAGGGCAACAGGAAGTGGCTCAAAACAACTCAGAAAGGCTGACCTCAGAAATCGAGGATTTGCCTTATATTTTACCACAATATAGAGCCTATTCTAACATCCAAAAGCAAATACATCTTCAAATCCTGTTCAATATCCCATGAAAGACGCGGCAGAACCAAATGTACTGCGCCATTGTGAAGAAAATTGAAGAAACTCATCCGTGGAGTGCTAACTTCGGCCTTAAAACCCGGGTTTAGCCCCATAGTGAAAAAAACGTGAATTTTTGTGTCCAAAAGTTTGAGCTATCATAACTTCCTTGATAGAAGGACTACATGGCTGAAATTTTACCTGTGAAAATTTTACTTTGAAGCCTTAGCTACAAACTACAAAAGAGCGTACTGAAATCGAACGCTCCGCTGATGAATGAGAGGCACAAACATCCGGTGAGTTTATTATGGGACACTCTGTATAGTACTGGGTCGCAAGCTGACCCCTCTGAATAACCGTGACTTTCACTGCTGCAACACTTGATCGGCGTCGGCGTCGCGGTCGACGTCTTTTTACTTCGCTCCTTTTCTTCCCAACACCCTAAGCGACGTCGACGCCGATCAAGTATTCCACTGAAAGTCACTGTGATGATAAATCAGAGGGATCATCTTTGCGGCCCAGTACTGGCTAGCGCTTAGCGTAACTCGTGAATAGGATGGACTGTGTAAAACACGCAAAGTTCGGCCGCACCTTTTGTAAGTCCGCTTCTGTCAAATCCAAGAAAACTTCTAGCGACACTTGGTGTCGAGCGAACGAGGGCAAAAACTGGTCCGCACCAGCCTTCGTGACCATTTTCACCAAATCCGTGTCCAGTTGTGCTTCCTATAACCAATAACACATAATATTGCTATATAGACTCTTTCTTTTATAAAATCTTGATAATCCCGAAAAATTTTACCATTCTACATCAAATTCTGTCGCTAAAGTGGTGGCGTCTATTGGGCTGACACGATAGTACGGTGACCGAACGGAAGGTTGCGAGCTTTGGACTTTATGGTAAATTTTATTGTTTACGTTTTCTTTTCTTTTGCACACGTAAATTTTACCACAATTTTACCACAAGGAGCAACGGAAAAAAATTACGGCGCATAGCTCGTGGTCGCCGGGCGACACGGTTCCGTGGCAAACCGAACTATCATGTAAGACTAATACATAAAACATTTTCCATACCGTAAACACAGACCTAAGAGAAGAACTGTTCAGTTGCATGTAATGTTGAAATAAAAACTACAATGTAGGATACTGTGGGGTAAACCCGATCATTGGAAAATCCGGCAGCCTAAGTTTCAGGACTGCATATCGCAGCAACCAATGGATAAGATTGAGACAAGTATGATATCAATCTATCCCTTGAACTCTCCTCTTTCAAATGGGCTATTTGGTTCATCATTTGCTGAGACAGTAACAAATTGAAAGGCGCTTAGGTGGCCGGGTTTACCCCACAGTACCCTACACCTACCTTTTCTCTTAGCTGCTGAGGTTTACTGTCCAGTAATTTCTGATACTGAACCAACCAATAATCCAGCTGATCATCGTCTCGCGCTTTTTCCATTTCTTTCTACAAAATGTTCACAACAAATGCAATTCATACTACACATGGTAAGTGTCTGCTCAATAAGGCCTACCAATCGTTTCTGCAATTCCTTGCTTCTCCTGGCCTTTTCATCCATAAGCTGCATCATGAGTAGAATAAGATTCTTTCGTTCTTCTTCCAAAAATCCCTGCAAATAAAAGAGAACGATCAATAATAAGGAGGTAGGATTTGCGAATGCATTTGAGGTAAAATCAGGCATATGTTCATCGATAACTGCTGACGTAATCTGTAAATAGGCCCTTAAATCTTTTGAGCGTGAACGCTTCACCATTCACACCCATACAAAAATGAAATTGGTGCCGTGACCCGGGAAGTCACGATCAAGGGACCTTCAGATCGCCATACAAAACACCCACTTCACATACAAGCAGCAGGTGAAACATCAAATTTCCAAGTTTACAGGAACCCGAGCCAATACGCCAGTACTGACGCAGACTGAGTCCCCTACAAAAATGGTACGATGCTAAAGCAAATGAATGCTTTGCACCGTGTGAAACATCATACGATTACTTACTGCCAGCGAAACTGATACAAATGGAAAGTGAAACCTCAAATTTCTCAGTCTACAATATTTTTCTGGCGTTGTGAAGTTACAATAATACTATATAGATAGGCCCTTGTGCGCGCAAAGGCCCTGCAAAATTTTATTGATGTTTCACGCGAAATAATTACGCCAGATGCCACTATCCAAAGGGAAAAACATATCACCTGAAATATCAATTTTCTCAGTTTACGTTATTGCAAGTCCAACCGCAGAAACGGTAGGACCTTCCAAAATTTGAGATTGATGTTTCACGCCTAAGCGTTTGTATTGGCATACCGGAACATACCAATGCCTAAAACGATGAGGCGAAACCTCAAATTTCTCAGCTTACCCGATCGATCGGGTGTAAGGCAAAAAGGCCTCTTACACCCATACAAAAACAATAATATAAGTGGCGCAGTCAAGTAAGATAACCTACTGACTGTAGGAAGAAAACTTCGAAGTTTACCAAATTTCATCAACAGCTGAAGCATGAACTTTGTAGGTTCATAAGAACTCATACTGGACGCAAAGAAAGAACTTTGCAAGTTGACGAAATTTAGTTCTGGACGTTCCGGAAAACACAAAATGAAATAATGGCTAATGCCGCGTTCACTAGACGTCCGCAAAATCGTCCGTCCGTTCGTCAACCCGTATTACGCGTCTGTCCATCGTCAACCCAACCCCACGTCAACGGTATTTGGGTTGACGAACGAACGGACGGACGGTCGGACTTATGGACGTCTAGTGAACGCGGCATAAGACCTGACCGGACGGACGGTCGGATGTATGGACGTCTGGTGAACGCGGCATAAGACCTGATCTCTATCCAAATAAAAGGTAAAACACGAAGCCAAGTCCCTAAATTGACTACAACGCAAAATCAAAAGGGTGTGTGTTTCTTTCAGTTCACTTTCAAACCAGCGCGTTTGCTGCAGTTGTGAAAAAGTGTGGATGTAAGGCAGGAAACGCCTCTTACACCCATACAA
>JASAMW010000365.1:0-21027 GCA_030247985.1 Epsilonema sp. ZAB3_2
CGGAAGTGCCGGTCGTGACGTCATCACCGGGCACCAGTGACGCTCCCACAGCGAGTAGACAGGCGTCCACGTCGATGACCCTCCAGCATCAGAGGGAGACGCTGAAGCTGGGCATTCGCGTGACGCCGGCGCCACCCGACCGCAGGCACCCTCGCGAGTGGTCATGAAACTCAGGAGGACCCTCGCCGAACCCCACGGGAGGGCAGGGAGGAAGGAGGGTGGGGGCGCAGGCCAGGCAGAGGTATGCAGGTATTTGCATTGTAGGTTGGTGCGGGGTAATTCGGGCCACCCGGATGGTTTGTAATGTCGTTTTGTTTATTGTTTACTGATTAATGATGGGCGAATCGGGGGCACTGTGCTGTGCAGCCTTCAGACCGATGAGAGCAGAAGCAGAAACAGGAATTTGATCCGAATTTTTCACAGCCCGTTTAACACATACCGCGACCTGGCGTCATTGTTGACAACAAATTGTTGACGAATAATGTATGGGTGTTGTCGCTTTGTTTTTGGTTTGTTGTCGGTTTGTTGACGAACGGACAACAAACCGACAACACGCAAATATAAACGGACAACAAACCGATTACACCCAAATATAAACGGACAACAAACCGACAACACCCACATGTAAACGGACAACAGAGCGACAACAGCTGAACGACTTGTTGCCAACTATGACGCCAGGTCGCGGTATGTGTATGTTTTCTGAAAGGGTAACTACTACCGCACCAATGTAGCTTCTCCATTTTGTCTCGAGATGGTCTACGTACTTACATACATACGTACGCTGCTTATCTGAGCACGGCATTAGTACCCCCACCCCACCACCCATTAGCCTCTCCATTTTACCGTACTGTACATGCGTGTTGCTTGTCTTTCCCAGGTGGCCCTCCTCCGCTCTCCGGTTGGGCATGCTCGACCCCGACTCTGCCTCTTCCTCTTCCTATCACCTGTCCGCCTACTCCCACCACTCCTCCGCCTCAGCTGGCAGTGGCATGAATGTGGGCGGCCGGGGCCACTTCAGCGTGGTGGGCAGCGGGCAGGCGATTCCGCAGCCGCTGATCCAGGAGAAGCGGGAGCAGTTCTGCATCCTCCCCGCCCCGATCGCCGGCGACCACTGCTACGGCCGCACCCCGCCCCCCATCGGCGCCACCAACATCACCACCGGACAGACCATCTTCGCCGCACAGCAAGGTAAGAGGTGGATGGTTGAGTATGTAGAGGATGTGTTGGTGTTTGTAATAGGAAGATGATGCGGGGGTAGACTAGACGACATATCGTATTTACCGGTGATAGCCCCTCCCACATGCATAGCCCTCATGCATGGCCCCCATGCATAATTGGCAAAACATAAAAAAGTCCCAATTCATAGCCCCCCATGCATAGCCCCATATAGAAACTCTTGATATTTGCATAGCCCCATATGGTATGTCATTGCTCGCATTACGTACACTCACCGTTTCGTTACTGCCGATTCGTACCCGCACGTTTCGTACACTTACACTTTCGAGTACCCATGCCATTACGTACACTGCTTTTGTCGTACACTTGTTGATCGGTACACTTTCATTTCGTACATTTGACATCCCCGATTCGTACACTTTTTTGTTCGTACACTTTGAGATACGTACACACACAAATTTGCACAGCTACTGTACCTACAGGTCATTCCAATCATACATGCTTGTCGAAATCAAAAATAGCTACGCAAGTGAAACTACTAAACTGTCGTTCTGCTCATAACGAAAAGCCTAGTGGATTGGATAGGTCGAGAAGGAAAATTTTCCCCAAATTTGCTCCAAGATTGCCTCAGCCTAAGCCTAAGCCTAACCCTGAGCCTATGCCTAAGCCTCGGTCTAAGCCCGAAGCCTAATCCTCAGCCTAAGCCAAACCCTAAGCCTAAGCCTAACCCTAAGCCTCAGCCTAAGCCTAACCCTAAGCCTAACCCTAAGCCTCAGCCTAAGCCAAAGAACCCTTCAAGGACCAAAGAATAATGTGTATACGTACTGGGAAGTGTACCTACCATTGAATGTACGAAACAATTTGTGTACCAGATGTAAGTGTACGAATCGCACTGCTAACAAATTGTGTACGTAAAATTGGGGTACGAATCGAGGAGTGTACCAGGTGGGTGCGGTACAACTGCAAAGTGTACCAAATGAGCAGGGTACGAAAACCGGGGTCCGAAACGGGTTGTGTACGTAAGTCGAGCACCCCGGTATGTCTCTCCTCGCCCTCCCAATTTCACCTTCTTACCTTACTTATAGTATCCTTTATTCGCCTTGCTCGATAAGAGGGTGCGCTTTCTCAACCTTCCCGCAGAAATTAGTGTTGTAGTTATCATAAGCCGCATAAGCACGTCTGTAGTAAATTTCTATACAAAACAAACAACACTCGCAAGAAAGACAACAAGAAAACAAAAAAACGAAAAGGGAGGGAAATAAAACAGGGACAAGGACAAGGAAAGAGCGAAGAAAGATGATCTTCTTCTCCTTTACATGTGAGTATTTCTCCTAAGCGATTACAACAAATGCTAAAAAGACGAAGGCAAATATTGCACGCGCTATCCTACGGGAAGGATGAGAAGCATATCCTCTTATCGAGCAAGGCGATAGTCTGCGAGGCTCAACGCTCTTTGTGCTCTGTGCCAGGTCGCGGCAAACCAACAGTGACCTTCGCGCCGCCGCCCGGCGTCCTGGCGTCGCCGCCGCCGCCACCCGCGGCGCTCGTCTCCCATCTTCCACCTCCGCCTCCGCTGGCAGTTTGGCGTCGCTGGCGGCGGCGGGGATGGCGGGAACGGCCCTGCCGCGCGGTCTCAGCGCCGTACGCGTCACCTCCACCCGACACACGCCGTCGCCGGACGGGGGCACGGGGGTGGGAGGGGGAGGAGGGTTTCCAGGGGGGCAGCACCTCTCGGCAGCTTTTTATGACGACCAGGGCGGTCTGGGTGGAACCGCTGGAAGGTAGGTGTAGGGTAGGGAGACATCGGCACGGTATTCGGGGTGGGGTGCATGAATCATTCACCCATAATTCTGAGCGAGAGCAGGGTATCACCTTGGATGCCACCCAAATCATCTGTGAACTTGGTGTCCATTAAGCCTGTCTGAGCGAAACAACAGTCGGGGACGCGCTACTCGTTGTTTTTGTTTTCTACATACGAACGACCCGTATCTTCGTTCGCTTCGACACGTTATGGAATAAAGTTACTGCAGATCATTTGGTTGGGTCCAAAGTGGATAATAACGATACTACTGTACATGTACGTACGCACAGTATGTTGCCGCGTTCACCAAACTTCGTTCACCAGACATGTACTCCTAGATACGTACGGACGAAGTGACTGATTTACGGACGTCTGGTGAACGCGACGTGTAGCCTACTTGCTTGAAGCGTTTTTTCTTCAAGAGGACGCTCTAAAAGCCATTGCCTCCATGAGAAAGACTATAACTCTCTTCACTTCCACCCAGGCCTTCACTCTTATCTGCAGTTCTATTTTAGGCTGCATATCTTTAGAATGGGGGGGGGGGTCAGTCTAGTCCTCGAGGATGTTGGCGGGCAGTCGGTCGGGGCTGAGGAGAGAGGAGGCGGAGGAGGAGGCGGAGGAGGCGCCGCCCACCTCGACCCAGTTCTCCCCCTCCTCCTCCACGCCGCCCGGACTCTCCGCCAAACCCACCACTTCCATGCCCGCGTAGCCTACCAACACACACATACAGGACACGTACATATTATGTACTCTCTGTGTAAATTGATTGAAGACTGCGTTGTAGAGCGCTTCTCTGGAAATGCACCATACGCACCTTTTTTATAATCCAGAAGCTGTTTTCCAAACATATTGAGACTTCCGCATAACGTTGCTGACCAGTTTAAAATTTAACCCCTCCTGTATGCTGAGATATGGCTGCTGGTAGGCCCAAATGCCCCCTTTGTGCCAGCCACTTTTTCCAAAAGTTCTTTACATCATTCTACTGTAAACCATGAAATTTTCGAACGCATGTAATTTTCGAACAATTCGAACAAAAAACTTTTGTTCGAAAATTACATGGTTCGAACTTTTTGTATGTTGAACAAATTTATTGCTTAAGTACCATTAGACTTCCTCAGTACATACAGTATGTACATACATACAGCACCATACATCAACAAACAATAAAAAGACATGTGACTAAGGCGATGGACCAGACTCTACCATAGTTTAGCGAAGGGAAAAATTGTTGTTGGTGTCACCGTGCAGTGCGTGCATCGCACATATAGCTTGGCTGAGCTCTGTGTTCGAAAATTAAAGTGTTCGAACTAAACGACCCCCCCCCCCCCCTTGTGTTCGAAATATTTGTGCGTTCGAAAATTTCATGGTTTACAGTACTCCATTTTTTTCGCTGATTTCGGTTTGGGGCATGCCCCTCCGATATTTTGATGAATATGGCATGATATAGACCAAAAAAGGGTAACTTTGGCTAATTTGATCATTTTCGTCAATTTTGGTGGTGTATTCATCAAAATATCGAAGGGGAATGCCCAAAACCGAAATCAGCGAAGAAAATGGAGTAGAATGATGTTAAGAACTTTTGAAAAAAGTGGCTGGCACAAAGGGGGCAATTTGGGCCTACCAGCGCCATATCTCAGCATACAGGAGGGGTTAAATTTTAAACTGGTCAGCAACGTAATGCGGAAGTCTCAATATGTTCGGAAAACAGCTTCTGGACCATAAAAAAGGTGCGTATGGTGCATTTCCAGAGAAGCGCTCTACAACGCAGTCTTCAATCAATTTACACAGATAATACAGTAGGCCTAAGGCAAATGCTTTGGAACACAGAACAGTCTGAGCCCTTCCATGGCATTTCAAACAGACCAAAACCAGAACTATCTCCGATTTTGTCCGAATTTGGTACACATGTAGGTCCAAGGGGGAAACCAAATCGTGCAAAATTTCAACTTCCTGGGACTCCCCCCCCCCCCATTCTAAAGATATGCAGCCTCAAAGATGGAATTTCGGCCCGATCAAGAGTCAAGAGCCTGGTTGGAAGTCAAGAGAATGTATATGGATACTCGTCGCTCATGCGGCAATGGCTTTCGAGCGTCCTCTTGTAGAAAAAACGCTTCAAGCAAGTAGGCTACACGTCGCGTTCACCAGACGTCCGTAAATCCGTCACGTCCGTCCGTACGTATCTAGGAGTACATGTCTGGTGAACGAACGTTTGGTGAACGCGGCAACATACTGTACGTACGTACATGTACAGTAGTATACGTACTATTATCCACTTTGGACCCAACCAAATGATCTGCAGTAACTTGTGTTCCATTAAGCGTGGTCCCGAAGCGAACGAAGATACGGTACGTTACGTATGTAGTAAAAACGAAAACGACGACGCGCGCGTTCCCGACTGTATCTTCGTTGTTCGCTTCGGGACCAGGCTTAATGGAACACAAGTTACAGCAGATCATTTGGTTGGGTCCAAGGTGGATTCACCTCTTCTCTTACGCTCAGAATTATGGGTGAATCGATTACATGCACCCCACCCCGAATACCGTGCCGATGTCTCCCTACCCTACACCTACCTTCCAGCGGTTCCACCAGACCGCCCTGGTCGTCATAAAATGCTGCCGAGAGGTGCTGCGCCCCTGGAAACCCTCCTGCCACTCCCACCCCCGTGCCCCCGTCCGGCGACGGCGTGTGTCGGGTGGAGGTGACGCGTACGGCGCTGAGACCGCGCGGCAGGGCCGTTCCCGCCATCCCCGCCGCCGCCAGCGACGCCAAACTGCCAGCGGAGGCGGAGGTGGAAGATGGGAGACGAGCGCCGCGGGTGGCGGCGGCGGCGGACGCCAGGACGCCGGGCGGCGGCGCGAAGGTCACTGTTGGTTTGCCGCGACCTGGCACAGAGCACAACAGACGTTGAGCCTCGCAGACTATTCGCCTTGCTCGATAAGAGGATATGCTTTCTCATCCTTCCCGTAGAATAGCGCGTGCAATATTTGCCTTCGTCTTTTTAGCATTTGTTGCAATCGCTTAGGAGAAATACTCACATGTAAAGGAGAAGAAGATCATCTTTCTTCGCTCTTTCGCTTGTCCTTGTCCCTGTTTTATTTCCCTCCCTTTTCGTTTTGTTTTCTGTTGTCTTTCTTGCGAGTGTTGTTTGTTTCGTATAGAAATTTACTACAGACGTGCTTATGCGGCTTATGATAACTACAACACTAATTTCTGCGGGAAGGTTGAGAAAGCGCACCCTCTTATCGAGCAAGGCGAATAAAGGATACTATAAGTAAGTAAGAAGGTAAATTGGGAGGGCGAGGAGAGACATACCGGGGTGCTCGACTTACGTACACAACCCGTTTCGTACCCCGGTTTTCGTACCCTGCTCATTTGGTACACTTTGCAGTTCGTACCGGACCCACCTGGTACACTCCTCGATTCGTACCCCAATTTTACGTACACAATTTGTTAGCAGTGCGATTCGTACACTTGCATCTGGTACACAAATTGTTTCGTACATTCAATGGTAGGTACACTTCCCAGTACGTATACACATTATTCTTTGGTCCTTGAAGGGTTCTTTGGCTTAGGCTGAGGCTTAGGGTTAGGCTTAGGGTTAGGCTTAGGCTGAGGCTTAGGGTTAGGCTTAGGCTTAGGGTTTGGCTTAGGCTGAGGATTAGGCTTCACCTTAGACCGAGGCTTAGGCATAGGCTCAGGGTTAGGCTTAGGCTTAGGCTGAGGCAATCTTGGAGCAAATTTGGGGAAAATTTTCCTTCTCGACCTATCCAATCCACTAGGCTTTTCGTTATGAGCAGAACGACAGTTTAGTAGTTTCACTTGCGTAGCTATTTTTGATTTCGACAAGCATGTATGATTGGAATGACCTGTAGGTACAGTAGCTGTGCAAATTTGTGTGTGTACGTATCTCAAAGTGTACGAACAAAAAAGTGTACGAATCGGGGATGTCAAATGTACGAAATGAAAGTGTACCGATCAACAAGTGTACGACAAAAGCAGTGTACGTAATGGCATGGGTACGAAAGTGTAAGTGTACGAAACGTGCGGGTACGAATCGGCAGTATACGAAACGGTGAGTGTACGTAATGCGAGCAGATCGACATACCATATGGGGCTATGCAAATATCAAGAGTTTCTATATGGGGCTATGCATGGGGGGCTATGAATTGGGACTTTTTTATGTTTTGCCAATTATGCATGGGGGCCATGCATGAGGGCTATGCATGGGGGAGGGGCTATGCACCGGTAAATACGATATGTCGTCTAGTCTACCCCGCATCATCTTCCTATTACAAACACCAACACATCCTCTACATACTCAACCATCCACCTCTTACCTTGCTGTGCGGCGAAGATGGTCTGTCCGGTGGTGATGTTGGTGGCGCCGATGGGGGGCGGGGTGCGGCCGTAGCAGTGGTCGCCGGCGATCGGGGCGGGGAGGATGCAGAACTGCTCCCGCTTCTCCTGGATCAGCGGCTGCGGAATCGCCTGCCCGCTGCCCACCACGCTGAAGTGGCCCCGGCCGCCCACATTCATGCCACTGCCAGCTGAGGCGGAGGAGTGGTGGGAGTAGGCGGACAGGTGATAGGAAGAGGAAGAGGCAGAGTCGGGGTCGAGCATGCCCAACCGGAGAGCGGAGGAGGGCCACCTGGGAAAGACAAGCAACACGCATGTACAGTACGGTAAAATGGAGAGGCTAATGGGTGGTGGGGTGGGGGTACTAATGCCGTGCTCAGATAAGCAGCGTACGTATGTATGTAAGTACGTAGACCATCTCGAGACAAAATGGAGAAGCTACATTGGTGCGGTAGTAGTTCCGCTTTCAGTTAACAGTCACATACCGCGACCTGGCGTCATAGTTGGCAACAAGTCGTTCAGCTGTTGTCGCTCTGTTGTCCGTTTACATGTGGGTGTTGTCGGTTTGTTGTCCGTTTATATTTGGGTGTAATCGGTTTGTTGTCCGTTTATATTTGCGTGTTGTCGGTTTGTTGTCCGTTCGTCAACAAACCGACAACAAACCAAAAACAAAGCGACAACACCCATACATTATTCGTCAACAATTTGTTGTCAACAATGACGCCAGGTCGCGGTATGTGTTAAACGGGCTGTGAAAAATTCGGATCAAATTCCTGTTTCTGCTTCTGCTCTCATCGGTCTGAAGGCTGCACAGCACAGTGCCCCCGATTCGCCCATCATTAATCAGTAAACAATAAACAAAACGACATTACAAACCATCCGGGTGGCCCGAATTACCCCGCACCAACCTACAATGCAAATACCTGCATACCTCTGCCTGGCCTGCGCCCCCACCCTCCTTCCTCCCTGTCCCAGTCCCGTGGTGGGTTCGGGCGAGGGTCCCCTGAGTTTCATGACCACTCGCGAGGGTGCCTGCGGTCGGGTGGCGCCGGTGCTCACGCGAATGCCCAGCTTCAGCGTCTCCCTCTGATGCTGGAGGGTCATCGACGTGGACGCCTGTCTACTCGCTGTGGGAGCGTCACTGGTGCCCGGTGATGACGTCACGACCGGCACTTCCGGCTCGATGTGCGGAGGCCCGGCGGAGAAGAACTCGCTTAACTCCTCGTCCAAGCCTAGAAAAGCATGCACAGGTGGGTACTGTGGGGTAAACCAGGCCATGGGGTGTGGTAAACCCGGCCATGGGGTGGCAACCCCGGCCATCTGAGCTCCATTGAACTTTCCGTTTCTTCAGCAAATGATCCAACCAATAGCTCATGTGAAGGATGAATGACATACTAAAGTAAGACCAGAGTTCTTGGGACCCACGTATTATTTATCTCGAGAACTACGCGACGTAGAGCAAAGCGGTCAAAACTCCACGGATAACTTTCGCTCGCCTCTCCAATAAAAAAAACCGTTTGATTATATCTGCTCTCAGTGTCGAGATCTCGCCGATTTCCATCAGCACTGTGGTAAAGTTGCTGTTGACTACTGCCCAATGCGTGTACTGTACTATTCTGTTGGCCTGAGTGTCAGTGGATGAATACGAACTTCTGCTGTGAATGCAATGGAGACCACAAGACAAGAGATAGAGTAAAAGGCTTTTATTGACTTAGCTTGCACGTTATGATGTTCCAGTCAAGATAGGCACCGACTCCAAGTTGTGACTCCGTCCGCCGCCGAACGCCCTTGCAAGTCGCCCAACGCCGTCCGAACCCTCCAACTCGTTGACCCGACGCTTTTGACGCTCGCTAGCAAGCTTGCCCAACCTGTTGACAACCTTTCTCGCCGTCAACCTCCTCTGCTCAATCAGCCTCCTTGCTCATCCCCAAGATCAACCTTCTCCGATCTCTCAGCTCTCTCTCTCTTCTCCCTCCGCTCTTTCTGCCAACTCACTCACGCAAACTCAAAACCTCACAAAGCACACACATGTCGCACGCCCCATAAAGTGTCACTAAAAGGCCATTGCGCCCTAACTTGCACGTCGCAGACCAGTCGGCTCACCACATCCTCCCCAACTGCCTTGAAAAACGGCCGTGTCCTGCCACATCCTCCCCAACTGCCTTGAGCTTTTGCTTGCAAAAGCAGAAAAAAACGTAGCCGCCGCTGCACTGCCTCCTCCCCAACTGCCTTGTCGTCGACCCCACGCCCCTGCGGAACAACCACCCTCCTGTCCTGTCCTCCAATGACCAACCCCACTCCACACGAAAGTTTAAATTTATTTTACCGTGCAAGCTAATAACGTATAACTATTTTACCAGTAGGTATTACCGTACACTCTTATTCTAATCTATTATTTTACGATCTGACGATAAATATTATTTTACTCTATTACGATACCACATAAAATACTTATCCATCTAGCTATTACGTACCTCTTGGGCACTAGCGAAAAGCACGAAAACAGTGAAAACGAAAAGATCGAAAAGCACGAAAACTGGCAAAGATACGACTAACTATTACGGGTTATCCAAATTTAACTGTAAGTATTACCGTACATACGTTGACTAAGTACAAAGATTACACCTAACAGAAACGTACAGGTACACAAACAAATCATTACACGTCATACAATACAAGGTTAGGTAAATACGCACAACAAAGCACCAATACACACCGTACATACAATGCAAACACTACAGTACATACGCTGTTTGAACGCCGCCACAACTTTGCTTCCCGCTGCTACCAATCACCCACGTTGACAACTCGTTGACCAAATTTTAATTTTATTTTAGCATAACTATTGTAAACTACAGCAGTTTACGGTTACTTTAGGATCTTACTGACTTTTCAGCTACAATATTACTTTTTTTACCGTACGATATTAGTGTAGTTTACTTATTTTAAAATTTGGTTTAACAATGTTTCCAAAATTTCCCATATCCACCCGTCGTCCATCCCTGCCCCACTCCCACTGCTTCTCGCTCCCCTCACATCACTTTCCTTCCTCCGCCCCCATCACCCACGTCCGCTATTTTTTACGTTGACATCACTATGCCGTACACACCGTAGATCTTCCCACACACGCATCCTCTTCTTCGCACCCGCTGCATCTGCTGTCGCTGAACCCCCACACCAGCTGCCTACCACGCCGAACACGCCACCAACACTGCCCACGAACTTGTCGCTACACTACACAACTGCACGTTGACCATACAAGCAACTGCCTGCTGACCCCCACAAACCACGCCAACAACCCTACGAAAGACAGCACGCTCCTCTACGCACCGTAGACTAAACCACCAACAACTGCCACCGCTACCACCAGCTCGATAACCACCAAACAACAGCCACCCTCTCCTGCCAGCTAATTAGCTACTCTCCAGTCTGCTCCTTGCCATCTCCCGCTCACTTCACCCAATTTCTCTGCCTCCTCATCCACTCCAACCGACCTCAAACATGGACGCAACGACTGCCAAAGCTGCTACTGATACTGCATGGGATAGACAGACGCCATTGAAGAAAACAAATGAACGGACTGCTCTGACCCTCACACAACACACCATATACCACGCGAACATTTGCCAACCTCATCGGATCCAGAACTCGCAACCATCTTCAATCCACCATGAATGCCAAGCACGTCACACCAGCAAACTGGGAAAGAACGCTTGCACCACTCAGACCAAAGAATCCATCGCAACTTCCAAACCCAACTCAGCTGACCACGCCATCCTATCGACGACCATCTCAGTTGGCACATAAAGAAACGCAGCTCAGAATCCATCAGAAAACCTCAAGCGCTCCAAGGCTGCTCTGGAAAGAAACTCTTCTCACTACTCCCACCAACCATCGCAACCCAAGAACACCGTCTGGCCTCCTCCAAAACCCAAGACTGCCACGCCAAATTTACACAAAGCGGTCGCCGTGCACTGCGAACCACCACGCGCGCCATGACTAGCTGACCACCAACGCCACACCACACACCTCGCGGGCCCTGCAAAATGCACGATGTGCCGTCAACAAACTGTACATAATTACCGCGATACACGCCATGACTAGCTGAGAGTCGAGCAGTCAGAAACTTCTGTTGCACACCAACGAGTTCAAACCAAACCAAAACTTGCAGCGCCTACCCCACACAGCACCAACTTTCTGCCTTGCACCAGCCACCACACCCATACATCCCACTGACCACAACACAACACAACTCCTCTCCTCTCCTCTCTACCAACAACACAACTCTATACATGCTTCACCACATACATACTACACACACCAGTACATACCACGATGCAATATGAATCCGCTATGTCGACCCTTGCCACTGCTTTTCCAGCCAAAACGATGAGCAATGCCTTCCCCACTCCCTCCTTCCACCTCCGCTACCCCACAAGCCGTCACCACCTCCAAATCGTTGGTGATTTCGCTCCATTCCCAACAAACCACGTTGACCCAATTGCCCTCCTTTTCCGCCAAGATGCTCCAATCGCCCTCCACCTCCGCCATCATGTAACCCCAGTTGACCTCCAAGTCGACCCAGTTGACTACCAAGTTGACCCTGTTGACTGCCAAGTTGACTACCATCTTCCTTCTGTTGACCCTCCTGTTGGCTGTCACACCGCCTTCCCTCCTGCGAACTTATCACTTCAAACTGCTGAACATCCTCGCCTCCCAAAATGCACCTCGCCATCAAACGTTTGACCACGAAGAACGTGACCCACCTCGCTGTTTCACCAATCCTCACGCGCATACTAACCTTGCCATTTGCATAAACGAAGCGGCCCGACGACAACTGCAGCTCATGACGACAATCCTCCACTACCCTGGCACCAAAATAATGAGCGTTCCTCAACAACACACCATAAAAATATCCTCTATCCATCATGGAAACCTCTGCTCCTGCATCCAACATCACCGGACACTTAGCACCGCCAACTCCCGCCATCACAAAAGCCGTCTCCTCCACCTCAGCCTGCTGCAGAACTACCCTCGCTTCCCCTGCTGCTCTCTGCACTGGTTGCTGCCTGTACACCTGCCTTGACTGGATGATCTCCTCTAACCTAGCCCAACGAACTGCCTCCTGCAACGATCCTGGCTGTTTTCGCTCCACCTGATCCCGCATTTCCAAAGGCAAGCCATCCAAGAAGAAAAACAAAAGCAAAAAGTCGCGTTTGTCGCCGTCCTCCCAAGCAAACAATGCCACTTCCGCCAACGTTCGAACTCTCTGCAAAAACTCCATCACTGTCTCCTCCTGCCCCTTCTGACACTGTATCAGATGTCGACAAGCCTGCTCCTGCTCCATACGATTCCAAATCTGCTGCTTCAACCGAACAACTGCCTTGATAAGGAGGTTGATAAGAAAGTGACGAGAAAGGAGGTTGACGGCGAGAAAGGTTGTCAACAGATCGAGCCAGCTTGCTAGCGAGCGTCAAAAGCGTCGGGTCAACGAGTTGGAGGGTTCGGACGGCGTTGGGCGGCTTGCAAGGGCGTTCGGCGGCGGACGGAGTCACAGCTTGGAGTCGGTGCCAATCTTGATGGAACATCGTAAACGTGCAAGCTAAGTCAATAAAAGCCTTTACTCTATATCTTGTGGTCTCCATTGCATTCACAGCAGAAGTTCGTATTCATCCACTGACACTCAGGCCAACAGAATAGTACAGTACACGCATTGGGCAGTAGTTAACGGCAACGTTACCACAAGCACTGAAATCGTGTCACCATTTGGCAGACGCTAAACCACGCAAACCACGACACCCCACGACCCTGTACGCCCGATGCCCATTTTTATCGTTTTCATCACGTATGCATATTTCTACCACTTTTGATTTTTCGGGCGTTTGCGAGGTTTAGAATTGCCCAATGGTCCACGCCCAATTTGGCGATTTTAGTACTGAAGGAAATCGGCGAGATCTCGACACTGAGAGCAGATAGAATCAAACGGTTTTTTTTATTGGAGAGGCGAGCTAAAGTTATCCGTGGAATTTTGACCGCTTTGCTCTACGTCGCGTAGTTCTCGAGATAAATAATACGTGGGTCCCAAGAACTCTGGTCTTACTTTAGTATTAGTATAAGTATATACTAATATTAGTATTAGTCTCAATCGGTCCATTGGTTGCTGAGATAGGCAGCCCTGAAGCTTAGGTGGTGGCCGGATTTTTCTATGACCGGGATTACCCCATGTTACCCTACACAGTACAGTAGGTGACGCTAGCGCGATTCACATGTGCGGCATAAAATTCTCACACATACACGTTCACACCGCGAGCATTCATGCTCTACTCATCCGGTTTACAATAATCTAACAATGCGGGCTAAAGACGGGCAGGTACAGTAGTACGTAACGTGCATACGTACATGCAGCCACTGACTTTTACTGGAGCTGACCTCTGAGCTCTTCGTCCTCCATGCCTCTGGACATAAGAAAGCTGCCCATCTGGTCGTAGCTGCTCTCTGCTGAAGAGGAAGGCGCCTCATCAACACCCACTGCCACTAAAGTCGAGCCAACGCCTCTACCTAGAAAACGATACACACAGAACATACATCTAAGGGAACAAGCCCAAAGACAAACTCTCGTTGTTTGTGCGGAGTAATTCGGGTCAAGGGGTTAAAACGCGATGTCTGGAAGGATTCAGTATTGCTGTACAGTACCGCGGACAGGGGGGTAATTTTCAGTTTTCTGCTGATGACGTGAGCTGATAGCCCAACTGATTTTACGTATTTTACAAAAAGACCGGGTCGAAAATTCGCACCCAGTCCTGAGATATAAGGCCTCAAAGTTGAGCACAATTTGACCTTAATTTTTCACTTTTTCACCCTAAAATGGGGGTAAATAGTCCCACAGTGGGGCTTTGGGGCTATAAATTTGCACACACATAGACCCTATGGGGATACATGTTCAGACAAATTTTGAGCCCTCTAGCCCTCTTGGTTCAGGAGTTAAAGCTGTTTTTGCTGAAAATCCGAAAATTGCAATTTTTTCATAATTTTCAAAATTTTGAGAGAGTTAGTCCGTGTGCCCGCTGTTTTATTTCTGAATCTTGTAGAGCAGAAAATTTGCTACAAGATAGGCTACATTTGAAAAGAAAGTCACCTATGGGAAATTTTCACAGTGAGGCCTCAAAGAGTGGCAAGTAAGGGTTTTAAGAGTGTGCGTTTTCCCCATTTTTCAAGCTAACTCAACAATATCACGGATACTCTCTCCTCAAAAGTAGCCTATCTTATGTAAAATTTGATGAAGATTTAGAAAAAAGTATTTTTGCCCCCAAAAAAGTTAACCCCTAGCATATAATCTTACAAAAGATGTAATTGATTGACAATTTTTGAACATTTTTGGGGTAGGGTTAACTTTTTTGGGGGCAAAAATACTCTTTTCTAAATCTTCATCAAATTTTACATAAGATAGGCTGCTTTTGAGGAGAGAGTATCCGTGAGCGCGCGTCCAGACTTGTGCACATGTGCGTGTGCATGTATTTACTCGCAGCATTTTTTGACATTTTTTGAAAATTTTTTTACTCCGTGGCGATAAACTGGTGTACGATTTGTAGTCCTTTCCACCACGGGGTAAAAAAATTTTCAAAAAATGTCAAAAAACGCTGCGAGTAAATAAATGCACACGCACATGTGCACAAGTCTGGACGCGCGCTGATATTATTGAGTTTGCTTGAAAAATGGGGAAAACGCACACTCTTAAAACCCTTACTTGCCACTTTTTGAGGCCTTGCTGTGAAAATTTCCCATAGGTGACTTTCTTTTCAAATGTAGCCTATCTTGTAGCAAATTTTCTGCTCTACAAGATTCAGAAATAAAACAGCGGGCACACGGACTAACTCTCTCAAAATTTTGAAAATTATGAAAAAATTGCAATTTTCGGATTTTCAGCAAAAACAGCTTTAACTCCTGAACCAAGAGGGCTAGAGGGCTCAAAATTTGTCTGAACATGTATCCCCATAGGGTCTCTGTGTGTGCAAATTTATAGCCACAAAGCCCCACTGTGGGACTATTTACCCCCGTTTTAGGGTGAAAAAGTGAAAAATTAAGGTCAAATTGTGCTCAACTTTGAGGCCTTATATCTCAGGACTGGGTGCGAATTTTCGACCCGGTCTTTTTGTAAAATACGTAAAATCAGTTGGGCTATCAGCTCACGTCATCAGCAGAAAACTGAAAATTACCCCCCTGTCCACGCAATTCTCAATACTACCTGACATCGCATTTTAATAATTCGGGTCACTCCAACCTATTTTCAGGTTGCGAAGGAAGAAAATTGGTAATCGCGGTAAAGTATCAAAGTCATCCTTGTGCAGTAGCGCGCTATACACGTGGTGAGTAAACTCACGGGGAATTCCCCATAAGTATGTGATGAAGCATAGGGAGGCCGGTGATTTCACCGTGAGTTTGTGAGTTTCAAACTCACCACGTGTGAACACGTGAGGAAAATTTTTGCGCTTGGGAGCAAGTGAGAATGTTCTACAGGAAAAATAAAACTCGAAGTTCAAACTCACCGTGAATTCACCGTGAGTTTACTCACCACGTGTGTAGGCCACTACTGTCTGGTGGCTTCAAATTTGCTGCGGTTCCCCTCCCCCTCCTAATTTTTGCAATGGTAGAGGTGGCCCGAATTAGCCCCTAGCCGGCCCGAATTGCCCCGCACTATCATACAGCCCAAATTACCCTACATTCCCCTTCTATTGATCAGTTGCGCTACTACCTCGGTATTTACTAAAAGCTTTAGATCAGTGCCGACGTGGTCGTCGTCGACGTCGTTTGCTGTTTTTTCTTCTGTTAGCTCGCTCCTATTCCGCTCCCAGATGACTTGAGTGACATCGACATCCCCGTCGGCACCGATCGAAACTTACTTCCCACTTCGCGACCACCCAAAAAGTCTTAGCACAATTGGTCAATGTGGTACTGTAGGGTAAACCCGGCCACCTATGCTACTTTAAACTTGCTGTTTTAGCAAATGGTGAACCAAATAGCGTATGTGAAAGAGGAGAGTTGAAGGAATCGCTTGATCATACTGTATCTCTCAATCTGTCCATTGGTTGCTTAGATATACAGCTCTAACTGAAGCTTAGGTGGCCGGATTTTCCCATGGCCGGGTTTACCCCACAGTACCCCACCTTTCCTTCCCGAGCTCTGCTGCCCTCGTTTCGAGCTTTTGTTTCCCCTGGTGCCCGATTGCATCTGCATCTGTTGCCTGCCCTGCTGATGCAAATGCGGATGATACTTCGCTTCCGTACCACCACCACCATACTCCCTTCCTCCTCCTATCATCGGCTCGGGTTCCTGGATCTCGATAAATTCTGTGGTGCCAGCCTCCTCCAGCTCTAGTTCTGGCATCAGGCCAGGCTCGTTGTCATCCTCGTCAGGTATTAGCCGAGGCACCCGGCGTTGAGAAGGCGGCGCAAGTTTTCGTCTCCCTCCTCCTCCTCCGGTTGTTTTTCCGACACTGCGTTTACTGGGTGGAGGCAACTACAATCACACAGCAAAGATGACAGATATGGGGTGGTACTATGGGGTGTAAACCCGACAACGGGAAAACCGGTCACCAATTTTTTAGGGCTGCATGCCTCAGCAATCTCTTTCAAATGAGCTGTTTTGTTCATCATTTTGCTGAAACAGCAAGTTCAAAGGAGCTTAGGTGGAGAGGTTTACCCCATAGTACCCTAACACTATAAGGGACCAGCGAGCCTTGCCGCAGGCTATACATACCTCAGGATCTATAGTCTGGCCAGTAAGAGTGCGCTATCGCATTCAAGGCGCGTGCGCGATGCGTAAAATAGATTCACAAACGCGGATTTCTGTCGGTGCTGCGTGTATTCCTATATTTAGCAGAAGTACGTGCACTGCAAACTACGCAGGACGACTTGAGTCCCATAGCGAACTCCCTCTGGATAGACTATAGGGTGCCATTAGCTTTGCTTGCGCCGCCGCTTTTTGTCTGCCTCCCTTCCCCCCTCCAGCTGGTGCCGTCGTATTCCCCTTTCCCTTTCCCTTACTGCTGATTTACCCCACGGTACCCTACTTCCGCAACTATTAGGGTGCTACACCATACGTACCTTTGCTTGCGCCGCCGCTTTCTGTCTGCCTCCCCTTCCCTCCAGTCGCAGCCGGCGTTTTCCCCTTTCCCTTTCTCCTCTGTCCACTACCCACAATTGTGGCGTACTGCTGGGGTTGCTCGTAGAGCTCGCTGATTGGTTGAACGATCACCCTCGGTCCTTGCTCCACCTCCTCCTCTCGTTCGGCTTCTTCCTGCTTCTTTCTCCGTCGCTTCTTCGGCGGTACTCTATAAAAGAAACTTATGGCCCGTTCACAACGAACGCAGAACGCCTGCCGGCGTTAGCGCAACGTCAACGCCGAACGCTAACGTCGACGCCAACGCATAGCGTTCAACATGATGGAAAGCTATGCAGATCTCTATTTTACATTGATAATAACGCCGACATGATTGCAATGTACGTACGTGCGTATTTCGACAAGTTTACGACGATGTTTGCTGCAAATTATCTGCGTTGAACGCGGACATTTGCGTTGAACGCTGACATCTGCGTTGAACGCTAACATCTGCGTTGGCGTTGATGTCAACGTTAGCGTTCGGCGTTGACGCAGCGTCGGCGCTCAGCGTTCGTTGTGAACGGGCCATTACACGGCAACATCTATCTTCGACCCATTCGAAAATATGTACAGTTGGAGCTGAAGTCTGCTGCAAGTCCTGAACGATAATCGAGATAGGGTATCGGAAAAAAGAAACACGGCGGATATCGGATCTCGCTTGTCGTTCAGATCTCTAAGCTGGATGAGCAAAACTGTGTTCGTTCGTAGATGAGCAGAATTCAAGCTACTGCAGGGAGTTTCGTACGTATTTTACCTCAAATCTTGAGCAGCCTCCGCCGCAGCTGCCGCTTCCAGTCCTCTGTGAATCCGCTCTAACTCCTCGCTTATCGTATCCTCATGTACATCCGCACTTAGCCGCCTCTTGTTCTTCTTGCCAGTTTTCGACACTGCTGCTTTGCCGGGCCGTTTTTCAACTTTGGTGACTGCTGTAGGCTTTTTGCTACTTGCTACTGCCGCCACAATCGCTTGTTGTTGGCTGACTTTTTTCGCAGCCGCAACAGGCGCTGTAGTTGGGGGAGGGGGCGGAGTGAAATCGTACTGATGCACGTAGAAGGCGTAGTTTCGTTGGCTGCAGTACTTCCGAATATCCGCCATCGTACGCAACTTTCGATTGTCGTTCCTGCAAAACCGGCGACGAATATAGTACCAAGAATATATAATTGAGCTTAGGGGAAGAATGGAGCACACAGTGTAAATGAAGGAGGCTCTCCTCAGCAACCATACGACCGATTGAGACAAGTATTCTACTAAACGATTCCTTGACCTCTCCTCTTTCAAATGAGCTATCTACCAGGTGTCCGGGTTTACCCCGTGTCCGGTTTACCCAATAGTACCCTTAAAGTTGGCACGTAATTGAGTGCTTACGTGACGTAAATGACGTGACCGCCTTCCAACACACGCAGCAAATCCGGCTGTAGTCGAACTCGCGTTTCTGTTTGATGAGTTTCTTTTTGTTGAATTGTTGCAGTTTCTACACAGATGAAAAGTACCTCATTTTCTATGCAACAATGATCTATTACAATCTAAAGAAACCACATTTTTCGGTTCACAGCGGAATCAACGAATCCAGTGAGATATGAACCAGTACATACGCTACGAAGGTGCAGGTAGCACTTATTTATGGTTGGTCAGCAAGCGATGTCTCTAGGCCTTTGTGCTCGTGCTGCGCATTTTACATGTACTTCAGTAGAATAAATAGGCCTGCGCGGGAAAATTCGTGAATCAACATGCTTCGCAGAACTTGCAAAAAGCCCCTAGATTCTTACTGGCCAGATCCACAGTAGGAAAATGGCCCAACTTTTCCCAAGGCAACCTGATGGCACATTCATATAGGAAGGAAATGCGCTCGGCGTACGCTCGGCGCATGTCTCCGATGTGAACGAGCCATTACTTTTCGGCCGCATTGTAGTGACGCCTGGCCCTGATGATACTGTATGCTTTTTCTTCTCCTTTTTCTGCCCGCTTCCCGGTCCGGTAAGTCGACTTTCGGGCACCCACTCATCCCAACGATTATTCCAGCCTAAAGAAATAGCAAAAACATTCGTCAGTAACATGTACGAACCCCAAAAGGCAAGCTAAAGGTTGGATTGGTAGTAGTCTGCCTAGTAATGGCTGATTCACATGGGAAAAGTGCTCAGTGTACGCCGGTACATCCACGGCTGTCTATTCCTTTGCGGTGTCGAGCTATGCAGTTGCGCCGAACGTACGCCCAGCGCATGTCTCCATGTGAATGAGCCATTATCACATGTCAGTTTATCATCAAATCACTATTTCACGCAAAAATGCGTTACGCGAGCACAGCACCACAACAACCTTTGTTTAGGTGAACTATAGCACATGTGGCATATACCTTGGTAGTGAATTTTGTAGCTCGGTTTTCTCTGCTTTTTGGACACATCCACGGCTAAAACTTTCACTTCGTAGGTCACGGAAGCCCAACTGGTTTTCACGCGGTCGCCCACTGCATATTTTGCTCCCGTCATATCCATTTTGAAAGTGTCCTTTTTTTTCTTTTCAGGTTTCCTATATTGATTCTGTTATTCGTCGTGTCCTTCGATCGCCTTTTGTTGCAAACCCCAGCAACTTGAAATTCGGATACTTCGACGACTAGATCGATTCACGATTTGATTCGTTTTCGAACTTTCGTTTCGCTTCTCTAGATCTAGAGAGCAGTATTTATAAAGCAAAGGACAGAATATCCACCGCTTTTTCAAAATAAACCAAGAAAAGCAATCCGCATAAGACACAAGTGGCAATAAGACTTCCACAACACCAGAAATGAAGCAAAACGTTCAAATAAACAAGTAGCAGGAAAATTAGCTCCTGTGTATCATTTGCCCAGTTGTTGCTTCCATACAGGCCCATTGGGGAACTCGTACTGTTCAACAATGCCAGGCTTGAATTCTGAACTGTAGCCTGGAAGCTGAATATGAACACAACAACAAACGTGTAACATCTCCGTTTTCAATGAGTCAACAATCCAAGCATCCATATACGCACACCTGTGGAGCAAAATAGCGTCCATTCGCTGCAGTCACTGGATCCAAAAACTTTTCGTGAAGATGATCCACGTATTCAACCATCCTACATACACAAACACAACACAGCTAATATAGTGCGTTTCGCAAAGGCACCGAAATTAAAACTGGACAAAGTGCGATACTTGCGTAAATAAAATAAATAAAGTACATCGACCTAAATAAAGTAAAGTAATATCGTAATAAAGTACATCGACCTGGCCCCTACGCACTACAGTATTTATAATACCTACACATTTTGCCAAGATGGCGCCACGGCAACGTAGTTGAAGATGGCCAAATGTTGAACCAATTCACATAAGCCGACTCCACCGGAATGAGGACAGACAGGAACTGCAAATTAAAAATGGCTATCCAACGAAATATGAGGCACCTTGCAGCACATGAATGGATACGCGAGCGTTGGGTAATATGGTGTATATGCAGCCGTTTTAGTGGTGGGGAGAACCCTACTACCAGTGTAGAAAAAGAAAGAAGGATCTTCAGCACTAGGTGATC